>VMDR010014049.1:0-24087 GCA_007922815.1 Macrotus californicus | reverse complement strand
GAAAGGGAAACTGTCTTTACCAAAAATGACAACTAATAAATATAGAAAGAATGATAATCACGGTTTTGCTTCTATCACAATAGTAATTAAGTCAGTTAAAAACCATGAATTGATCTAAAACTATTGGATGAAAGTCTGTTGGAAAATAGGATAATCACATGGTCTTATACCATTATTCCTCAAATTGTTTGTTAATTATGAGGGAAAATGATATGGTTGTAGTTATAAGGTTGTAGAAAATGCTATGTAACAAATTACCTCAATATTTAGTGGCATTTAATAATCATTTTATCACAATTCTGGGTACTGCGAGTCAGGAGTTCAGATAAGGCACAGGAACAATTTATCTCTGCTATTTATAATGTCTTGGGCCTCATCTGGGAAGATGTGAGGGCGGAGGCAATTTGATGGCTGGGGCTTGAACTGTCTAGAACTGTCATTTGCTTATATATCTGGCTGTTGGTGCTGTCTGTCTGTTGAAACCTAAGCTGGCCTGTTAGCCAAAACGTTTACATGTGGTTCTCCATATGGGCTATTTTAGACTTCCTTACAGCATGGCAGCTGTGTCTCAAGAGAACAAGGTAGACGTGAATGGTGTTTTATCATTTAGCTTTTGAAGTCACATAATGTCACTTTCACCATATGCTGTTGGTTGATGCAGTCCCAAGTCCCACCCAGGGTTTGGTGAGGGGATATCTACCTCATTGCAGTATGGGAGAAGTGTCATGTCACATCATAAACAGAGTATGTGGGGCAGGAGACATTGCTGCGATTATCTCTAGAAAATATCTGCCATACAAAAGAGAAGTCTAGTGGTCTCTGCCTTAATTTTCTTATCCCCAACAATGAGACACACTGAAAAGGACACTACATCACCTATATTATTTCTCTACCAAGAATTTTAACATGAATCTAATCATGAGAAAATAATCATTCAAATGCAAATTGAGGGACATCCTCCAAAACAACTGTCCAAGACTCACAAATACCATATGATCTCACCTGTAAGTGGACCTAATCAACAAAACAAACAAGCAAGCAAAATATAACCAGAGACATTGAAATTAAGAACAAACAGACAGTAACCAGAGGGGAGGGGAAGGGAAATAATGGAGGAAAGAAGGGAAAAGGTTGTCAAAGAATATATATGAAGGACCCATGGACAAAGCCAAAGGGGGTAGGTAGGGTGGGGCAAAGTGGTGGTAGGAAAATGGAGACAACTGTATTCAAACATTAATTTAAAAAATGATACAAAACAAAACCAAAAAAAAAATATCAGTATCCTGAAAGGCCAAAAAAAAGAAACAGTTAAGACTAAAGAAGAATAAAGAGCCATGTCAACTAAATACAATGTGTGATCCTTGATTGAGCCCCAAATTGGGGACTATTTCTGGGACAATTGAAAAATATCAAATGTAGATTTTTTAAATTTTTCAAAATATGTTTATTGATTTTAGAGAGAGGAAGGGAGAGAGAGAGAGAAAGAAACATGGATGCGAGAAAGACATTGATACAAGAGGAAAACTTCGACTGGCTGCCTCCCACATGTGCACTGACCCAGGATTGAACCTGCAACCCAGGCATGTGCCCTGACCAGAAATGGAACCACCAACCCTCTGATGTACATATGATGCTCCAACCAACTGAGCCATACAGGCTGAGGCTCAAATGTAGATTTTAAATTAGTATTTATTGATGCAAAATGTCCTGAGTGTGGGGATTGTTTTGTGCTTATGTAGGAAAATATCAAAATATCCTTATTCTTAGAAGATGCAGCTGGAGTATTTAGGTGTGAAGGGTCACGATGACTCAATGAACTCTCAAATAGCCTCAACCTAAAAGGTATATGTGTACACACACTTAAACATGTAGATGTGGCAGAACCCAAGCCAGTGATGAATCTAGGTGAGGTGTACATGAGCATTCATCATACTAGTCTCCAAGTTGTGTAGGTTTGAAAATAAAAATACAAGGGTGGGGTAAGCCTGCACCCAGACTCTCCCCCTAAATAGCAGAAATAAGATTTCTAGGAGGATTGAAGGAAACAAAAGGATGTTAAACAGAAGAGGAAGAAAGAAGAAAAAATAAAGGAAAAAGCAGCCATCAGCATTGTTACTTGGTCACGAAGACACCACCCACGTGTGACATTGTACTGCCTGAAATGCACATGGAATCAGAAGAAAAAGCCAGTGTGGCCCACTGACAGACCCCCTCTCTAAGAAGGAAAGTCATAGAAAGGCAACTGCCAAATTGCACAATCTCCTGTGTTTTGTAGAGACAAAGATTGAAGGTATGGTAGCCATGAAAGAAAGGGTAGTGAAGTGTGTGGAAGGGGCTCTGCTGGGCCAGGCCCTGCCCTGATTTGTACTTGCCCCAGGAGGCTGTCTATAGTTAGACCTTGGATCTGGAGTGGTGGCCACACCACTCAGAAAACTAGACATGAAACTTAGCTCAGGCTGTCATAACAAAGTACTGGTGATTGGGTGGCTTTAAAAATAGAAATTTACTTCTCACAATTCTGAAAGTTGAAAGTCCAAGACCAAAGTTCCAGCCCATTTGGTTTGTGGCGACACAGCTCTCTTTGCAGCTCGTAGACAGCCACCTTGCTGTCGTGTCTTTAAATGATGTGGTGGTCAACTTTATGTGTCAACTTACTCGGGCTGAGGGATACCCAGATGTCTTGTAAAACATTATTTCTGGGTGTGTCTGTGAAGGTGTTCCCAGAAGAGAAGAGCACTTGAATTGGGGGACTCAGTAAAGAAGATGGCCCTCCAGGGAGGCTGAGCACCATCCAATCCTTTGAAGACCTGAATAAAAGAAAAGGGATAAATTTGTTCTCTGCTTGAGCTGAGATATCCATCTTCTTCTGCCCTGGGACATTGGCATGTGGTTCTTAGGCCTTCAGACTCAGATTAAATTACATCCTTAGATTAAATTACATCACTCATTTTCCTGGGTTTCCAGCTTGCAGATGGCAGATTATGGTACTTCTTGGCCTCCATAATTATGAGTCAGTCCTCCACACAGTGCTGCACTACCTCATCTTTACCTCCACCTGTCCTCTGCCATCTCTTTATCTGTCTTCTGTTTCTGTCTTCTGTTTCCTAGGTGCGTGCACACAGAGAGAGTACTGAGCTCTCTGGTATCTCTTATCATAAGGACACCAATTCTGTTGGATCAGAACTCCACCCTCATGACCTCATTTAATGTAATTACTTTCAAAGAGGCCTTATCTCCAAATATAGCCTCATTGGTGGTCAGGGATTTCAGCATATGAATTTGGAGGTAGGGGGATACGGACACAAATGTTCAGTCCATAACACCACACAGAGACAAAGTTCCCTTGCTGAGATTCTCAAGCCCCTTTCACCATATTGAATCACAAAGTTTTAAAATATAAATGTGCGTTATCCCCTGCTAGCTTAATGTCTGAGAGGATGACACTAAGAAATCTAGATGATGATAAGGATCTAACAGAAACCTCTTTGCACTATCTTGGGAGCAAATTCTAGGCCTAGAGAGATTAGTCAGGTAAAGATGAGTGAAAAGGAAAGAAAGCTTAAAAACCCATCATATAAGAGGCATATAAAAAATGAGGCAATGATAAAGAAGAAAAACAAGGCTTTACTAAAGGTAAAAAGAGCCTTTTTTATTTAAATTTTAAAGTTTTGCTAGTAGAAACTATGTATTTGAGGTAGTTAAAAGAAGTCACTAACAAGAACTATGGGAGGGGAAATAAGAAATGAAGGAAATGATAGCCAGTTGCTGATAGATGTGGAGGACTACAGTGTAGATCTAACATGCAGAGAATTCAGTTCTTGGGATTTCTAAAGAAATCCCAGAACAAATGGATACAGCAGTAATCAGAGATATCCTAGAAGGAAATCTGTCTGGGTCAGAGAGATACCTAAACTGGTAGACTGCAACTGATGGGAGAGGTCGTAGTCCATGGCTGCAAACAGCCTTTTCCTCAATAGGAAGTTGATGGCATTTGGACCTGTGTGTGGTGTCTGCCCATTCTGGGCCATATTTGTACTCTTCAGCTATCCTGGTAGGTCTCCCAGGCTCACTCTACACAGATGCCTCTGAGTCTGCAATGCCCCAGGCAAGGAACACCTCCTGACACCACCACTCCCCCACATCCCCCAGCTCCCTGCCCCAGTCCCCCATACCACATGCTTCCTGCCTCTCTCAGCACCTTCATGTTTCCCAATATTCTGAGTGGATTGCAGGTGCAAGTTGTCTAACTTTTAGGGGAACAGAGGAACACCTAGCTGCCAGTGTCCCTGTTGATCCAGGCATAGTGCTAGACCTGCAGTTCATACCTGACAGCACTTGTTTGATCAAAATAATGGGAAAGAGAGGCTCACTCTGTGGGACGGGGTGACTTCAGTATAGATCTGTGGGGGTTGCGGCAGCCAGAGTACAGGAGGTGTACCTGACATGTGAGGGGTGAAGTGGGGAGCAGGCTCAATGGTCAGACCTGCCAAGAGCAGGCTGACCTGCCATGCTAATGGAGAGATGTTCAGGGCAGACTGCCATTCCTTCCTCAGAGCCAGAAGTGGAGACAAGAGAGGTCTTCCCTTTGTTATGTGGGTGAGAGCTCAGAGGCACAGGAGCCCATTTAGCAGCTCTGGCCAACCTGTCCCACAGAGTGCTGTGCCCTGCTATCCCACCCTATCCCTTAAAAGTTCTTCCCTTTTAATTCCCTCTCAGGGTCACTCTGCTGATAGGGCAAAGTTTTGCACCTGGGATAACTTTAGATGCCTCTTGCGGAGAGCTACAGGTTGGCAATGTTCTGAGGTTAGGGGACAGGTGTGCTGTGTAAAGGTGGAGCTTGACCACCCACTTGTACTCTGCTCCCAGACACTCCCTGCTGGCTCCTGCTGGCTCCTGCTGGCCGAGCAGCAAGCCTTAGAGAGGTTGTGTCAGCTGAGGTCCTTGGGCTCTGGCACACTCAAGCTTTTATATATCTGCTTTCTCACTGCCTGAATTAGCCATGCTTTTGGGTCCTTAGGGACTCACAGAGGTGAGGGAGACCTGGCTATTTTTGGCCTGGGTTAGGAAGTAGTTCCATCTCCAGGCAGAGAACCAGTGCCCTAGTTCCTAACAAAAGTGCTTCACCTGCGGTGGCAGAGATCTTGAGAAAGTGCTAAGTGGCCGGGCCAGGGCTCACCCAAAGCAAAGAGCTGTGTGTTGGTCATACTAGGAATTTCTTTTCCTTTTATCCATCCCATCCACCCTCCCTCTTATTATATGCCATGTTGCATGCTGGGGGCTGCAATCACAATGCTGAATAAGGTTCAGACCCTGTGTTTCTGATTGGCCACTCAGAGTCTGGTGGAAGACCTGGACCTATCACTCAAGGTTGAAAACTGCTCTGAGAGAAGTCCAGGGGACAGAGGCACCAAACAGCTTCAGGCAATCCAGAAAGTCAGAGGCAGCTCATATCTGCCAATCTGTGTATTTCACCTCTCTCTTTCTTTCTATCTCTCTCCCTCCTCCCCCCAAGCCCCGTATTTTATTTATTCAACTACTTTTGTAGGAGCAGATGTTTTATTATGGACATATGTCCTTGGCAGTATATAATGATGTATCTTACTTTTTAAAAATCTGTGTAGTGTTTTATTCTTTGGGTGTACAATAATTTATTTAACTACTCCCCTGATGGTTACTAGTTTTTTTACTATTATAAACAATGCTGTAGTAAAAAATATTTAATATACATCTCTCTACAGTTATCTATTTCCTTATGATGAGAACTGCTCATTTAAAATGCTGATACTCATTGTCAAAATGCCTTCTAGACAGATTCCATCAAATCCCACCCTCCCCAGCAGTGTGTGAAAGGACCTGCATAGCAGTGCTTCTGTATTTTGACAGTCTGATAGGAAGAATGTATCTTGTGTCCTATTTGTATGTTTTGATTTCATGTTGAGGCTGAGAGTCTCTTTCTAAGTTTGTTGGTCATTTGAATGTGAGGCGATTTGTAAAGGGTACAAAACTCATGGATTGGAGAGGCCTGGTGGCAGGTACTTTGGGGCAAGGAACAGCTCCTGCAGAAGTGGAGAGGTGTGGATGGTATGACATTTTCTGGAAGGACAGCCTTGATTATGACTGACTGTGGGATTCCTGAGGGAATCAGGCAACACAGGCTAGACCTATGGGCCCTGAGTTTGACTTAGGAGTTGGGACTTTAATCCTGAGTGGTATGGGGAGCCATTGGGGGATTCAGAAGCACTCCATGTTTGGTGTTTCTCCAGCCTCTCACATCCCCAGAGTCCCCTCTTACTTTCAGTTAGGCTGCCAGCCCTGTTATCAGGATGGAATCAGAACATGCTGCCGAAGTGCTTCATCAAGAGCGAAGTGCTGTGGAGAGATTCTGGTGTGGAGCTAACAGTCTTGGCCTCCACCACGGACATCCCTTCAACATAAACCCTGACTCTACCTCAACACTTCAACTCATTGTTTCAGTACTTGCAAATTAATTTCTTTAACAAATCAATTGTTGGTCATAATAATTATCATGATAGCTGCAATTATTTTAACATCTACTATTGGCATATACACATCAGAAATTGTCTTCTTTTTTCATCACAGAAAACTATACGGAAGTAACATTTCCTCCATTTTATATGAGAGCAGTTCAGTCTTTCTAAGGCAACATCACGTGCCTAGGGTTTCTGGAAGAGCCAGGACTGGATCTAGTCATACTGGCCACTGTCTCCTAGGACTTGTTTCTGCTCCTAGTACAGATAGCTCCCTGAGTCCCAAAGGCTTCTTCAATGTGCTGTGTCACTGTATGCTTTCATGGAGACAAATAAGCTTTTAAATACCTTAAAATTCATTTTATTTATTTAATTTCCTGCTAACCTTCTAAGTCACTCTTGGAATCTTTCAGGCCAGTGTGCTAGCCATGGCACCCACTGTCCTTGTGCTTTTATTGCCTTTCTTCTTTGACCAGGTTGGAGAATGTCCCTCAGCCCAGTACCACCTGTGGGCTGTGGATTTCTAACTCCAGGCCTCTTTTATTTTTGAGATATTGCTTATTTGCTATCTCTACATATGTTGAACTGACTGTATTTATGGATATGAAAATAGAACCTTTTTAAAAATACGTTTTTGAGGCTCCCAAACATTAGGCTTATGTTAAAACCTGTGTAGCTTTCCTCAGTACTTGTGACATTTCCTGTTTGCATTTGCACAGCTTGGAGAGCAAATACACAGTGATGGTTCCAGACTTTTTTTCTCTTCTGCTCTCATTTATGGAGTTCAAGTCTTAGCTCATCTCGGCATTTGTTTTTTTAGAGGGAGCAAAATACTTATTTGCATCTGTTACTTTTCTTTGTATCAAGTTTCAAAATCATTCTTTGATGAAGAAAAGCAAGCTCAAGTGAGACACAGTTGGATTTGATTCCTAGCTCACTCACTTTCCAGCTTCAAGTCTCAGGGCCTTTGTTTGTGGGACGGTGTGAACCAAAGAAAAGCACTTTGGGGCTCATAATAAGTGAATTTCCTCTCTTATAGATTAGGTTGTGTCCTGCAAACTTAGCAAATATTTTCCCAAGGGGTCTTTTACACCTTTAGTAAACATTTAGCAAGACCTCTTATACACTTAATATTGAATTGAGATAATTAGTAATTTTTGCAATAAGGGAGGGAATTATTTTTAACATAAGTAACAATTTATATACTCCATATACACAGTGGGCTGTGGATTTCTAACTCCCAGCCTGTTTTATTTATGAGATATTTCTTATTCGCTGTCTCTACATATATTGAACTGACTATATTTACAGATTTGAAAATTTCTGTAAATTTTGTCCCTACATTGTCCCCACAAAGCCACCTACCCACCAACATTTTGAAACTGTTCTAAAATTAGAAATTGGAATTCATGGGACTTGACAAACCGTGAGGAAAATTTAACCGTATGAAAGAAAGGAGGAAACAAAAGCAAGGTTTCTTATTTTCACTGAGAATTGACAGTAGGAATTGAACTTGTTTCAAATTGTTTTGGGTAGCAAAAAGGGTCCATGAAAGAGATGGGTGTACAAATGGATGATTAGAAAGTTTGGTCTAGCAGTTTTTCTCTTCCTTTTTTCAACCCTCTATCCTCCTCAGTTGTGTGTGTGTGTGTGTGTGTGTGTGTGTGTGTGTGTGTGTTTTAAGTCTCAAACCACAAACTATCAAACAGCTAGGAAATAATACAGAGGACCACATTTTGGTGTCCCACTGCTGTTCCAAATTTTGAAATGTGAAGGTCAGATTTTTCAGAAGTCATTGATCTTTGGGGAGCACAAATTTGGCCCTCAGTGCCTACGTGGCGTACTTAATTATGAGTGGGCTGTATGTCTGCATGTCTTGACTTCCTCTGGGTTCAGTTTTTGGGTGGGCTACAGGAGTTGCTTGGTGAGCACCACTGACTTTACCACAGTTACTTGACACACCTCATGTCGTGGGACAGGTACAAGAAAGTCAAAGCTAAGACATGTTCCCAGGCTCAGCTCCATACTGCCCCCCTCTGCCTCCCCGCCAGAGTGAAGATCTTTGTGGAAAGAGAGGTCTGGAGGCCAGGCAGCCAGGAGTGTGCACAGTCAGTTGATCCTTCCAAGTCTACTCAATCTGGGTTCATTGTGTAGTCTTGAGTTTTGAGCACTTAGTCTTAAGGTGTGGAGACTCTACCACCTCCTTTGAAAACTATTTTCTGATCTGAGTTGTGACCTTCAGGTGCTGGAAACACTGAGAGTTTCCTCTGCTTCCTTTGAATCCTGTTCTGGCTCCACTGTTTTGTTCTTTGTTTTCCACTTCCTTGTTCTTCCAGCTTCCTCCAGCTACTTCGACCTCTTGGCAGAAAGAATAGGTAGCCACCTTTTGCTAAGACCCTTAGGATCTGCACGTTGGTCTGTCCTCCAAAAATCCAGTACCTCATTGGAAATAATTTTAAAGCACATGTTGCAAAATCAGTTGAATCAGAGTTTGAAAAATATTTTACAAAAAAATTTGTTCAAAATGTAATTGTTGGCAGTAAAAGATATGAACTATTTTATTTTTTAAAAAGATTTTATTTATTTATTTTTAGAGAGGGGAAGGTGAGAGAGAGAGGGAGAAAAACATCAATGTGTGGTTGCCTCTCCTGTGCCCCCTACTGGGGACCTGGCCCACAACCCAGGCATGTGCCCTAAATTGGGAATCCAACCCGTGCCCCTTTGATTCGCAGGCCAGCACTCAACCACTGAGCCACACCAGCCAGGGCAGATATGAACTATTTTAGAGAGTAATATAATTTGTGAAATTTCAGGAAGGCAGAATGTGTCTGAAAAATAAATTCTGTATTTAAGTCCCAGCATCACCTCATCTATTGCAGCAGCTTCTGGAGAGAAAGAAATTTTCTCTTTTTGAGGGGTAGAAGGGAAAGTTATTGCCCGTGATTTGCACATAAAATGGATGGGAGTTTGAATGTCCTCTGTTTCCTTGCCACTGCCATTCTCTTTGTTTTCCCCCAAAGAATGAGGGGAAGGAACATTGGAGGGAGTTGGACCTTAGAAGAGTGGATTTCAGCAGGAGATGTAGAAAGAGAATTGCAAGAATGAGAGGCAGAAGGGCGTGCTGCCAGGATGTGAGGTCCTGGAACTGAAAACCCAGGAGGAGAAAATGGGCAGGGGTGGAGAGAAACATTCTAAGTAATGTTAGAAGGTGAGGTCTCAGATGTGAGTGATGAAAGTTAAGGGTGTGAGAAGCTGCCTAATTGTAATTAATTTCTTTAGAAGCTTGCTCTATGAATACTGTTTAAATGTATTTATTAAAACACCTGAATTGAAACATCATTACCAAGGCTTATTCTGCTTTGAAAATAGAAGCTTCTTTACTAACAAACTTTAGTAGAAATAAACAAAGCTATATGCCAGAGTAGAACATGTCAGCCCCACCTCTGTTATAAAAGGTTGCTCACATCATCACACTGGACTTTCAGACAAGTAGAATTATGGGCAGTCTTTTGGAGAGGCCTGTTAGGTTCTATACTCATGTTCAAAAACAGGGACAATGCCCCCCATCTAGTTTGGTAAACATATTGTATTATGCTTTGGGACTGCTAAAATACTTTGCTTCTTCCAAAATCTGCCTTTAACCACACTTTAGTAGTTTTTTTCTGGAAGTCAAATGAGCATCCTCAGCTTATCCTCTTGTAGAGCATCACCAGTCAGTCTGCAAATGATTAAGCACATGAGATCTGTGCCACACAGGTAGATGGGCTGGATGATCCTAGGCTTAGCAACTTGCTTCTATGTAGCTTGGTTCTTCGTGGGCACAGGAAAAGTGTATGTGGTATTGCTTGCCTCTCAACACCCCCAGCCACTTCCAAGCAGTTACAATTTCTCACCTCTGTTAGGAACTGTATTTCACCTTACATGCCTTTGACACAAAGTACAGAAGCTCCAGTATCCACACCACCCTTCCCTGGGCTCAAGGGACCAGGAGGACTTTGCATATCACCTGTGTTCAGCAGCCTTTGTGGTGCCAGGCACAGGTGCTGAGTGGAGGGAGGAGGGCCAGTGGGCAGCAATCAAGACCCAAGTTCTGCCCTGCAGCTCACCATCTGTGGGGAGAACACGAACAGATGCTTATAACAACATGTGAAGTAGGAGGTGAAGTAGCCCAGAGGAGGCCATGTCTGAAACCCTTTCTGGAGGCAGCATCTGAGCTTGCCTGGAAGATTCCATGAGTTGGGCATATAGTCATTTAGAAATGAACATTTATTGGATACCTATGATATACTGAGGGAAGGGTATTGTGAAGACTTCAACCGGGCTCCTCCCAGGAGCACTGAGTCTTATAGGTGACATTAGGTGAGGCGAGGGATGTGAAAGGAACCCAGGAGGGGCATGTGGAGACATAGAGGCTTCTTCCCCCTCAGCGGGTCACAAGAGAAGATGATGCTTGGGCCTAATCTGGAGGTGTATGTTGGTGCTGGCTAGAAAGGAATCTGAGGCAGAGAAGTTGGTATGTCAGGCCCAGGGGGATACAGGAAGAGGTGTGAGGTGGCATGGCATATTTGAGATGGTGAGCATGGAGGTAGGGGCGGGGAGGCAAGCAGAGGCCATAAGAATGGGACAAGTAGGGAAGGTGGTTGCAAGTAGCTGGGGCGGACTGGCTCACATAACAAGAATGTGTTTGCTGATATCATTATCATAAGAACTCCCAGGAGGGATAGGAAGATAGGGAACGAGGCTTGGGCATGTTGGAGGACAAGGGTAGTCCCAAAGCGAAAGCAGCCATGGGAAGGGAGGCACCAGCAGAGATGGGGATTTCAGCTGCTCTTAAGTGTATGCTCCTTAGTCAAGGATCCAACTCCAGGGAGGGGATGTCAGTGACCCTGCCTGGGTCAGGCAGGCCCCTGATTAAAATTCCCCCAGACCACATCCAGTGGAAATAAGTGGTTCTAGTACAGAGTTCAAGGGGGAGTTGAGATGGAAATGGGTGCTGGACACTCAGAGCCCCAGCTTGTTCCTGCAGTATTAACTAAGAGTCCATGACAAGGTCCTACCCCCAACTGTCTCTTATTTCTTCCCTCACTTCTCCTGCTGCCCGGAATGACTCTAGGATCTGCATTTCTTGATGCACTGGGAATAGAGAACCAACCCACCTACCTCAGAGGGTGGTTCAAGAATACCCACACAGTGGTTCTCAAACTATTTGGTTTGGGACCCTTTTACACACATAAAAACCATTAGGACCCTAAAAGCTTTTGTTTATATGGGTGATAACTGTCAACATTGACCATGTTGAAAACTGAAACAGAATATTTAAAAATAGTTTACTCATGTATTTTAAAATAACAGCAACAAACCTATCATGTGTTAATATACATAAATGTTTTTAATCCTCACCTGAGGATATTTTTTTAAAATTGATTTTAGAGAGAGCGGAAGGGAGAAAGAGAAACATCGATGTGAGAGAGAAACAGTAATCGGCTGCCTCATGCACACTCCCCTATCAGGGATTGAACCCATAATCTAGGTATGTGCCCTCTCTGGGAATCAAACCCACAGCATTTTGGTGTATGGGATGTCACTTCAACCAACAGAGCCACCCAGCGAGGGCATATACATAACAGTTTTAATGAAAAAATAATTATTTTTCAAAATAAAAAGTAGTTTAGCAAGGAAAGTGGCACATTGTTTTAAAATTTTGCCAATCTTGATGTCTGATTTAATAGAAAGACAGCTAGATTCTCATATGTGCCTCTGAATTCAGTCTGTTTTGATCAATTGTTGGTTGAAGCACACAAGGAGCATCTGCCTTACACAGCTATGTAGCTGCCAAAAGAGAATCTAGAATGTGTGTCCCAAAGGGTTTCAGGGACCTCTACTTGGAGGTAACCATGGGAAACTTCATTAGACTACAGGGTGCTCTTTGTTCCCAAGATGGACAGCTTCCCCTGAGGGCTTGGGCTGTAACCAGGCTGAGTCCCTTCTTATGTCCCCTCAGGCCAGCTCAATGGCACACTAGACCCCCTTTTACCTGCCCCTTCCTCTGGTTGGCTTGAATTCTGGCTCCATTTTTCCTGTCTCTTCTTCCCCCTGCTTGCTTGCTGACTGCATCTCAGCACACCTTTTTCTTCCTCTTACATCCTCAGAATGCTTCCCAAGCTGCCACTTCAAATCTAGGAGCTGGAAGACACCTTGGGAGCTTCTCATGCCTTCTTCCCAGGACAGCACCCTGTCATAGGATGCAGCCTCCCTCCAGTAGGTGCCTGTTATTCCTGCTCCCACCCTGTTTTGGAAGCCACTGCTTTCCTCCCAGCCCCACCCCTACTCCCTCCTGTCAACAGCCCTACAGTTTGGACTTGTCATCAACTGCTCCTTGGCCTAATAGGCTATCAGCTAGAACTGGTCTAAAAATTGTTCTCATTTCTAATAGCATGAGGAAGATTTATTCTCCCCAACATTTGATCAAAACCCTCTGTCTGGTTGGGCCTGCTGTGGGTTTAAGGTTTATACTCATTCCTGGTCTTTATGCTATGAATTGACATGGTGAAAGGGAAAATCATTCATGGGAGAATCAGCCAGATGCAGCTGTTTCATATGTTTTAGAATACCGTCCAGCAGTGCTCCTCACCCAGCAGTGCTGTTTACCATCTGAGCATCATTTGTTCTTCAGTCTATAGACAGGGGCTGTTAATTTCTGCCTTACAGCACTACATAAGGTTTAACAACCCAGCACATAGTAAGTGCCTGTGAATGGTAGCTGTCATTGTTGTTATCATTATTACTATTTTTTCATTCAGAGATCTCGTGGCTTCTCATATGGGGTGCCATTATTTTCTTCAATCTTTGTGGATGTTGTAGCAATGTCCCATGGTCAGAAGATCTAAGTTAGTTCCCACACAAGACACTCTAGCTTCCTACTGCTATCCCTGTGTGAAGGCCCAAGAAAATGGCTCCCAGAAAAGTCCAGCATATTGCCCAGTATCCCAGGGATGAATTTCAGCCTGAAATCCAGGCCTTGTAGCACTCAGTCTCTCATTTCCAGCAGTCTTGTGTTCTGCATTGCAAATGACTCCAGACTGACCAAAACACTGGTGATGTCCATGTGGCCCTGGCTTGCCAGGGGTCTTCTGGAAACACTGTACATTGAACCACTTTGGACCACCCATAGTGCAGTCCATAGTATCCACTCAGCCAGGGCAGCCTTGAAGCTGAATGAGAATTATGAACACAGACCAGCATGAGCCTGATCAGAAACTGCTAGTTGCCAACTCAATATTCATTCTTATTTTCTTCTCTGATGTTAGAATTCTAGTTTTATTTGGGGTGGCACAGACTCCTGCTAGCATCCATTGCCTAGCTTCTCAGCCACTGATGGTGGCCTTTTGACCTCATTCTAGCCCAGCACACATGAGGGAGGGATATGTGTGGCCTCGGAGAAAGCTCTTTTCAGCTGGAGTACTTCCTTCCTGTTTCTCTCTGGATAACTGAAGTATGGATCTTGTAGAAGCCTAGCACCCTTTCCTCAAGAAAAGGCAACTGTGATGTCAGAGGCTACCCAGGACGCTAAAGTAGACAGGTAGGGACAGCCAGAGACTCGCCTGATAGAGTTCACCACCTGCACAGGGTCAGTCTGAATCTGGTTTCTTTTTTGGGGGACAGGTGTGGTGGGGGGAGGTCTCTTGGTTTATTAGTATTTAAAAGAAAACTCTTCTAATAGTTAATGTATTTTTGTTTTTAGAAAAACTTTTTTAAATATTTTATCATATTTTTCCACTACCATTTAGTCCCCTTATCCCCCCCCCACACACACAGCAGTCACCACACTGTTGCCCATGTTCATGAGTCCCTTTTCCTTTTTGCTCAGTCCTTCCACCTCCTAACCTCCACCCCCACCTGTAGCTGTCATCCTGCTCGCTATCTATGAGCCTGTCTCTATTTCACTTGTTAGTTCAATTTATGAGAGGGAAAGGCCTTCCATGTGGTTAGAGCCACTGTTACTGTAGGCTTTCTGTCATCCATAGCCAAATGTAGTCCCAATTGATAAAGAGCTCCTTGTGTTATCTAATATCAAAGCTAAGGCACAATTAAGAATTCCCCTTCTGTTGCACCTAATTGTATTGATACATTTAACCATTCCTCATTCAGCAGATACTGAGTTTACTCTTGTACCATGTGCTGTACCAATGGCTGCATTTTAATTAATATTGCTGACATTAACAGAGAAATTTTTACACGATACCCCACCTGGCTGCATCATGGATTCTAAGGAACTCTGCCTCTCATGTGGGATAGGACTTCCTGGAGGCCACTGGCCACATGGAGGGGCCAGAGACCAACAGAGAGCAGAGGGTGCCCCTGGGCTCCTAGGGGCTTTGTTGCAGATGCTGCTCTCCTAGCCAGGCAGTGCTGGGAGAGCTTGCCAACACTAGCAGGTGTGGGAAATGGAGAAGTACGGCCTGGAGGGGTATGTGTTGGGGGTGGGGGATGGTCTCAGAACCTCAGTGCTTAGTCCCCCTTGAGCTCCTCCATGCAACCCCATTTTAGAGGGGTCAGGACTGAGAGGCAGGACTGGGGAGAAGTAAAGGCACTCTGGGAACAGTATGTAGGGCTAGACATTTCATGTGCTGAAGAGAGGTGATGTGCTAAAAGTTAGCAGGAAAGTTACATGGGCCACTCACATTTTCCATGGGGCACAGGAAACTACCCTCCTTGACTGAGTACATGTAGTAAATGTATGTTTTGCAATATAGTCTTTCCTGTAAGATAGACTTCAGTTCCTGCTCAGGTTGTCTGATCTAGGCCTTAAGAACCAAAAGTGTCAAGCCGCCCACATAACCACCAGTCCTACAGGGGATACTGACACAGAGAAATAACAAGGGGCCAACACAGGTGACTATGCTATTCACTCAGCTTTTATTAATGTAGATTCACTAACCTAATAACAATAATAATCACTCAGAAACAATTAGTAATAACATCACACAAGAGAATTGGGGGTAACGAACCTGAGTCCCAGAGTCTTAGTCTGTGGATTTGGGAGACAGCACAGCAGGCAGAGGAGCTGTTAGCATCTTACAAGGCAGAATCTCCAGAACCAGGTGAACATCAGGGCTAACAAAGTCCTTGGTCCAACAGGGCAGAGCCTCCTGGGGCACTCAGGAGATCAGCATGGCATGGAGCAGCACATTGGTGTGTGAAGCTCAGCTGTCTTGGCAGAGGTCTGAGGTTCCCCACTTCTTATACCCTTGAGGGTCATGTACTCCACTCTTCTGAGTCTCTTGATAAATGTATTGAGACCTCTGATAAGTTGTCTGGGAATTTCCAATGGGCTTATCCTGGGCTACTCTGCCTCTGCATACATATCTATTCATGTCATGTGTGCAGATATCTTGAACACTCCACCCTACCAGACATGACTGAGGTAGTTTCCTTCTTGAACCAAAGTGTCATGCCTGACTGGCAGCCATCTTGGTTGACATGAGTGATGTCATTTTGTTTTGTATACTTTATCCTATCTTGACTGGACCAATGCCATTTCATTGGTCTTGCTCTCCACAGTACACTTAAAAGGACAACGGAGACAGAAATAGTCCTGCTTTCTGTGTACATCCCAGGAGTTGTGCTTACTTTTGTTTACCTCAGCCCAGGGCTGGTCTCTTCCCAGGGAGATGCCTCAGCACAGGGCCTGAGTCTGAATAGGCCCTGTGTGTGTAGACGAGACCTTGTGGATTAGCTGGGACTGCTTTGGGAAGGAAGCAGACACATCAGCCCCATGTTACTGTGCAATGCCCAGCCATGAGGAGATTAAAGCACAGTGCCTGTGGGGAGATGGTTAACTGTTTTCCATGGCAGGACTCCAGGTCTGCTTAGTACAAGGATATGGACTGAGGGACCTAGACCCCATAGCTTGCAGGGGGCTGGCAGCCTAGCAGCATGGTGGAAGTGAGGGACAGGGAATTAGCATGCTCTAGCACAGAAAGGTGCATATCATGATGGAGGAAATAAAGCCCAGGGTGACTGTCTGTGCCTAGCCACAGAGGCTTCTTGAAAGAGATGGTATCAGGAGAGGCTGTAAGAAAGGTATAGGAATTAGTCCAGTCAAGGCACAGGGAGCTGAAGCAGTTTTAGTGGGAAGAAGGGAAGAGGGGCTGAGATCAAGGTTATGAGGGCACTGAGGGATGTGGACTTCATCCAAAGGTCATTTGTGGGCCGGTTTGGGATCTCTGAAAGGTCACTGTGCCAGCTCTTGGGGTTCAGTATAAAAGGGCTAGGCTGGAAGTAGCAGGCCCTGCCTGCCATCTCCTTCAGAGGATGAGGTGCAGCCAGGCCCTGACACCAGTCACCCCCACTGCTGTATCTGGCCTTATAGTCTGACCTGCTTTGGGGCTTGGCAGTTCAGAAACCCACTTCCCTTTTTGTATCCATGCTTGTCAGTGCTTATCGACCATGACCATGGCTTTATGCAGCCTCAGTCCAGGTGCCTGTTCATGCAGTGGGTATACATGCCTGCCATGCTCACGAGCTACCTCAGGACACTTAGAGCAGGATATACCTGCACACCACCATTGCATTCTTTCCCTCACCTTTCTACCCCTCCTTCCCACAGCTTCTCCAGAGTAGGGGGACTCCATGAGTGTCAGGAACATCATTTATAGGAAGGAGCCAGTTGCCACAGCAACCCCAGTGAATGGCTGGTGAGTGGTCTAGTCTCTATCTAGGTCCACAGAAAGCACTACAGGGGGAGTGGCTGGCTGAACCCTGCTCAGGTTTGTGGGTGTGCTGGTAACATGGATATAGGGACTGTCCAGCAAAGTTGCTGGATCAGCGGCCCTGGGTTGACTTTTCACCGGGTAGCCTGACACTGTGGGCATGCTTTCTGTCAAAGCCACAAGCTCCTCACAGCTGCTGTTTCATCTGCAGCCCACATAGCCCATGTGGAGAGGGCCAGTCAGAGGAACTTTGCAGTAACCCCAGAGGTGCTTTACTCATTACTGGGGCTTCCCTGGATCATCTGCCAGCTGCTTGGAAAATGGATGGGGTTTCTGTGTGACAAAATCCCTGCTGCCAGCAGGGAAGCAGGAGTTATCAGCAATTTGGAAAAATAATAAGTAGCTGAGCAAGGGCTCCAGGCTAGAGAGTGTCCCAGGTATGCACTTGCCCCACACCAGCAGCAGGGCAAAGTCAGCTCTGGCTCCCCTCCTTGACTACTGTGGTCCTGCAGGGCTTCAAGGGGCTGCAGCATCCCACCTACCACAGGGGTGGGTACATGGGCTTCTTGAGGTCCCCCAGGGGCAGCAGAGTGGGAAGAGAAGGCTGGGAGAAGTCCTTCCCCTACCTCCCGCAGTGCCCCTGTGTTTCTGAAAATATGCTAGGCTTCTGAGCAAGAGAGTCTGTTCAAACATCTCTTTACCCTGTATGAAAGCCACTAGGCTAAACATTCTTTAAGAATGCTTCTGAATCAACATTGTTAGGTTTTGTGATTACTTGTATAACTTAATAAGGTACATTTCTCTCAGTGCCTTGATTTTTCCAGATTTATTACTAACTAGTGGCTCTCAGCCAACCTTTTTCTCTATCCCTAACCCACCCCAGGGCTATGACCTCTCCCTCTGAGAAGCCTTGTCTCACTGAATAGGATTACAGAGGGCACTGGGAGGGGATAAGGGAGCTGGGAAAGCAGAAGCTCCAGCTCTAGGCCCTGAATTTCTTAGTGAAGGAGGAGGGGAGGGGCTAAACTGATGGGGTTTTGATGTGGCCAGGGGGTGGAATGGGATGAGGTTTATTTAGCAACTACTTCCCAGGCAGTGTTCTGGATGCTGGGGAGTTTGCAATAAGCAAGGCAATGCTCTATTCAGGAAACATTATTTCAGGTGCTAGCGGGCATTCAGAATACAGGAGGAGATATTAGGACAGGCTTGGGGGTGTTGAATTAGCTTGGTCTGTGGGGCCTTCCCTAAGAAAATGACATCTGAGTTGAAAGCTGAATGAGAAGGTGGCAATCATGGAAAGGTCTAGGGAGAACAGACCTGGATTTGAATTCGGGAAAGGTCTTTGAGCAGAAGGAAGAGCTAATTGAAAGGCCCTGAAGTGGAAATGAATTTGTATGTCCACAGCACAAAGAGAGTTTAGTGTGACCAGAGTCTTTTGGGGATGAGGGTAGGGTGGCAGTGAGGTCAGCCAGGAGGAGGAGTCTGACTAGGTAGGCCTCAGTAGGTGATGAGAAAGTAGTCTGATGTCATTCTGAAGGGGTGAGGAGTGAATAGAAGACTTTAAACCGATGTGACTGTACTGTGGGAAGATGATTGTGTCTGCTGAAAAGGATAAACTAGTAGGGCAAGAGTGGAAATGGAGAGACCAGGTAGGAGACTCCTGCTTAGTCATCCAGGTGTATGATGTTGTTTGCTGAGACCAAGGTTGGTAAGGGTTGGCGAGTGCTGGTAGACTGGAAGTTTGTTCAGGGTTAGAGTGACTAGATATACTGATGGGTTTGAGGGGTTAAATTAGAGAGAAGAGTGGGTCATGGACGGCTTTAGGCTCTTGTTCTGAACTAATGTGTGTATGGGAAGAGATGGAAGGCTTGGGGATGTGTGGTGTGGAAGTTAAACTTAGTCTTGTTCCAGAGCATCTATTAAAGCTTTAGCCCCCAACAACTCAGAACTCATAGGGTGGCCATGTATGCTGGAGTGAAGCCCTGGGCATTTGGGAAATATCTCTGCTTGTAGCTGTGCTCCAGAACCCCTGAGAAACATCTTGTGGCATAGACACTGCACAGAGCCTGGGTCCAGGCTGGTATCAGCTATTACATCTTGCAGCCTGCATGGTTGCTTGCTTTTCTCAGGTGGGCCCACAGCCTCTGCTCTGGGCCAGATAGAAGGGGGCATTCTCTGCTGCCGTCACAGCTCAGCCCTTCTCTGGAGACCTGCCATCACAACCTTCTTAGTGCCAGTCTAGGCAAACTCAGCTCCACCACTAGGTCATTTTTGCACAGACCAGGAAGTTTCTGTCATGGGGAGCTGGCTATTCTTCGTTTAAGGTGCAGTGTCCTAGAGAGATGCTAAACCTATACAAAATCCATGAAAACGTCAAGTTGAGACAAAACATAGCCAAGTTGAGATTCTGATCCCTAGAAGTCCTTCAGTCCAGCCTCTGATTGTCCAGAACATTCTGTCATAGCATCCCCAGAGAACTGCCTCTGACCTTGATCTTTCCCACCATAGGGTACTCACACTCCATAATGTAGCTCATTTCTTTGCTCTAGAGCTCTGATAGTTTGAACTTTCTCTATGTTGGGCATCCTTGGAAATTCTACTCAACAGTCCTGGGTCTGCCCTCTGGAGGCACAGATCTGTCCCTGCATATATGCAGCCTTTGAGTGAAGGTGTCCTTCACGCCCCTTCTGCAGACTCCAGCCCCTTATTCTCATTATATGTAATGAGAGTTCTAGAAACCTTGTGGATCTGGTCACCACCCTCCTCAGGAGACATTGTAGATTGTTCCTCTCAGATTTGAGGCCTAAAAGGGAACCCAGTTCCTCCAATGTAATGCAGTATGTCTGTTCCTCACCCCTGACACTTCTATCTTCCATTGAGTCTGTCTCAAGGGAAAGTACTGCTGATTGAGATTTTCCTTTTCTTGAGAAGCTGTTTGAACAGCTCTTATTGCCCAAAAGTCTGTTCAGCTGATTTGTTTTTAATTGAGTGATCTGTAATCTTTGAATGAAGCATTTCAGAATCATTTGGATTCCTAGATAAAGGAGATTTTTCTCTCTTCTTACCATCATCGAGGTGTCTTGTTTCCCTGAGCTGGTCATTCATATTCTCTGCCTTGTCTAGCCCTATGGGAATTGGTGGTGCTGCTTCCAGTGCTCTGGCCAGCCTTGAACAAGGTCAGGGAAAATACTGAGCATGCCTAATAGTTCCCGTTTATTGCTTAGGAGTTGTTATAATGGCTGTTGATCCAGTGAGCCCAAGTTCTTGGCTACTGTCACAAAACATAAAATGATGCCAGTGCAATGATAGCAGGGCTCCAGATGGGACGGGTTGATTCCAAAGGGAAGGCTGCCCAGGGAAGGACCCTCCAGAGCCAGCTTAGGAGCTCCATCTGGGAGTAGACACTGAACTTCCCTGGAGGGAGGTGGCTTAAAGCACAGCTTTGTGGGGGGAAGGGTGTGGGGGCCCACCTGATTTCATTTCAGCAAAGGGAAGAGACAGTAACTATCCTGGGCATCCTGTATAGCTCTGCTTCTAGGCCTGGGGGGAGGCCATCCCAAAATGGGTACCTTAGATTTGTGGGAAAAGTGACTAACCCCTGGGGGCGGGGGGTACACTGAATATTCTGGTGTCTGTCCATACAGAGGTAGTTGGCCCACCGATGGCCCTGCCCTGGGCTCACGAACATCATCACAGTTGTAAACACACCGCACAGAGTCCAGACCAGAAGGAACTGGTGGGTATTTGGGAAGCTGAGCCTAGAAGGACCTTGTTAGACTAGTGGCCAGAAAAGGGCTTTTGTTTGCTGTTTTGCAAGATGCATATGGCAGGGCTGCACAGCCAGGCAGTAGAGACACTGGAGCTGTCATTCTAGCATGAGCCAAGACCTGGAGGTGATGCTGAGACACATGGAACAATAGATTGGTGCTTCCTGCTCCTTTATTTATTTAATTTCAAAAGCCCTGTGTGCACATGATTAAACATGTAAAACTGAACACCGCTTTTCTGCCAATTCCTTATCCTACTTGCCAGAGAGTAGCCACTGTTAACACTGTCTTATGTATACCTTACAAAAATTTTAATGCATATTCAAGCATATATTTTACCCAAATTAAATCATACTATATTGTTGTACAGCTTGCTTTTTCCACTTTAATAATATGTCTTGGAGTTCTTTCTCTGTTGGCATATTATAAACCTTCCTTGTCTGGTTAACAATTGCATAGCTAAAATCATAGATTCTTCAAGCTGGAAAGAACCTTCCAATCAATGTGATCTAATTGCCTCATTTTGCTAGAACCTGGAGAGGTGAGGTGACTTGCCAGAGGGCACAGTGCGTTAGTGAGACAGAAAGATTTCTCCAAGAGTTTCTTTCCGGTCTGGCTATTGGGAATGACAGAAAGGAATGGCCAGGGCTGGCCGGCTGCTTTTCATTGCAGCATTGTCTATATCCATCATTCTGCAGGAGGAAGGGCAGAGGACAAACCCTTTAATTGGAGAGAGGAAATGGTATGTCTTCTGCACAGTGAAGCAAAGTTCACAAGATACTGAAGTAGAAATGTCATCTGGGCTAGCAGAAATGTGTGTTCAGGTGTCAGTGAGAAGCCCATCTTTATCAAAAGAACAAACTGCCCATCATTTGGACAGCGAAGGGTTTTCCTAGAAGTCTGCAGATCTTGAGTGTGTTCTTTTGTAGTTCTTGTTAGGCACTGAAGCAGAGTTTTGTGGCAGTTGGCGGTGACTCCTGTTAGCTTCAAACTTGTTCCTTTGCTGTATTTTCTGACCCCACCCCCACTACTGCCTATGGCCACTGGCATCCTACCTTATGTTGGTGAGGGATGAATTGAGAACTTTCTTGGGGAACTGCCAGCTGCAGTTGTGTGTAGCTGTATGACGGCCCACACTGAAGATGGGACCTCTTGCCTCTGAGGAACCTAAGAGCCAGTATTTGTACATTAACAAGCTCTCTGTTTAACAATGTGCAGGTCAGAACCAGGAGGGCCATTGGAGATTCTGCTAGGCCAGCTTGTCCCAACCCAGGGTGTATGCCTCCCAGGGTTGCCCACTGACCAGGTGTGGGAGATGAGACTACAGACTAGAAAGGGCACATCTTTCTGGAACATCACTTTTACATGAAGCTTCAGGGAGAGAAATGCTATTTTTATATTAAAGCAAACACTGATATTATGGAATAGCATGGAAAATTTAAGTTACTTTTAAGATAAAACAGGCAATTTCAAAAGCAGTTTTATTCTTCCTTGCCTTGGGCAAGGTCAGACTTTACCCTCCTATTCCCTGGAGGGCATGTGTTCTCTCTCTCTCTCTCTCTCTTCTCTGCTTTTAGGGACTTTGTTGGAAAATGTTTTAGTTAGAGTGTGTAGATTTTCTTAAGAAATAGCAGTTTAACTTAAGGATGTGCAAAACTAGAACCAAGAAGTCAGCTGGGCCCTCAGCTGTGCGGGTGGGTATTTCCCTTTGGGCTGGGCTGTGTTTGCTCCTCACCCCCAATAGCTTCACAAGCCCTGCTGTGTCCTTAGGTCTTTCAGAGTCTCTCCCATGGCCCTGACCCACCCTAATGACTTCCTCTTGAGTTACCTCTACTTGCTTCTCTGCTTATTCCCCAAATGAAAGCTGATTTGGCCCAGTTCATCTCATACCAGCCAGGCTGAGGATTCCTGTTTCCTTAAGCCACTGCTTCTGGAGGGGCAAGCAGGACAGTTGAGCTTAAAAGTGGATATGAACGCATTAGTAGGCGATGGTTCTAATCCAGCCAGTTTACCACACAGAGAAGAATGGCAGACCCTAGAAAGGGAGACAGGTGGTGAGTATGGTGGGGACCTCCCTTCCTGGTGGGTCCTCTGTACCATATGAAATTTATTTCCTAGTGAGAAACTCTTGAGCTGTCTTTCTTCCCTAATATCTATCCAGGTGGATAAATTTTCCCTATCAGCCAAGCCATGGTCTCAACAAACACCTTCCTGATACTGTTGCCGACACTACCATTTAAGGTCATTTTCTCACCAGAAGTTTAATCAGCACAGACCTCCTCACAGACACAGCGAAGAACGGGATGAGAGCCAAAGGAGGGCAACTCATGGGAGGGAGAGCAGTGCTAACATCAAAGTCCCACCACTGTGCTGTTCTAGCTGGGCTGTCATCTCTGTTCAGCAAGGAGAGGCTGGCAATGCTTCAGGGGCCATTATCTATGTGTATCACTAAACACAGTGACCAGGGATCTCCCTTCACAGGAATGTCACAGTATCAACAGACAGCAACTCTAAAATACAGGGGTCCGGCACAAATAATGCCCCTCTATTATTACAAAATCTTTTATTACAAAATCATAAGCATGTAATTCTGTAACATAACATATCGCACTCAAGCACACCATATGATGTTTTAGGTGAAGTATTCAAATTAAAACTCTAAATTATTACACCGATATTATTACCCTACCGACCACACTCAAGCAGGTGTTACTTCTCTTCTTGGATGAATACAGTGGTGCTGCTACAGGTGAGCATGCTGGGTATGAGGCAGCCTCTTCTGACTAGGACAGCACCATTACTAGAGCAGCCTGCCTTTTCACCTGTTTTGATCCTGTTCATGTTCTTTACTGGCTTCTTACAGTAGTATGTTTCACTCTGTTCTCTGATAGAGACGGTGCGGGGAGTCAGACCTGGTTTTAAATCTTGCCTCTAGAGGCCGGCCAAGATGGAGGCATAGGTAGACACACTGTGCCTCCTCGTACAACCAAAAGAAGGACAACAACAAATTTTAAAACAAAAAACAACCAGAACTGACAGAAAATCGAACTGTATGGAAGTCCGACAACCAAGGAACTAAAGGAGAAACTTTCATCCAGACCGGTAGGAGGGGTGAGACAC
>VMDR010014048.1:0-24084 GCA_007922815.1 Macrotus californicus | reverse complement strand
TCCCCCCCCCCCCCCCCCAACAGCCCACTTGACACTGATGGCTCTGCGTTTGGCTTGTGATTTTCTGGCCCGTGGTGGCTGCTTCATCACAAAGGTTTTCCGTTCCCGTGACTATCAGCCCCTGCTGTGGATCTTCCAGCAGCTATTCCGCCACGTCCAGGCCACCAAGCCCCAAGCTTCTCGCCATGAATCTGCAGAGATCTTTGTAGTCTGCCAGGGTGGGTGGGCGTCCCTTCCTTCCTTCCCTTGACTTGTCTGACAACTACCAAAGCACGCCTTCTTACATATCCTGTCATCTTAGGGTTCCTGGCTCCTGACAAGGTTGACAGTAAATTCTTTGACCCCAAATTTGCCTTCAAGGAGGTTGAAGTTCAGGCCAAGACTGTTACTGAGTTGGTGACCAAGAAAAAACCAAAGGTG
Organism: Macrotus californicus; assembly: GCA_007922815.1. Classification (NCBI taxonomy): domain Eukaryota; kingdom Metazoa; phylum Chordata; class Mammalia; order Chiroptera; family Phyllostomidae; genus Macrotus; species Macrotus californicus. The sequence continues at coordinate 23,664 of VMDR010014048.1, read as the reverse complement.
TGTTTGAGGAGTGTGGCCATCCTCTCAGATCCTGGAACTCTGGGGAAATGGAGCCTGGTGGGTCCTATAGACACCCCAGAAGGGACTGCTCAACCGTCTTTGATTCCCTCTCCAAGGCTGAAGGCTATGCAGAGGGCGACCTTACTCTCTATCATCGCACCTCAGTCACTGACTTCCTCCGAGCTGCCAACCCTGTTGACTTCCTCTCCAAAGCCAGTGAAGTGAGTCCCCAGGCTTGAGGAGGGTACAAGGGAACCCCAGAAACATGGCCTGAAATTTCCCCAACCCGTTTCACTCTTCCCAGATAGCACTAGATGATGAAGAGTTGGCACAGCATCCAGCTACCACTGAGGACATACGGGTGTGTTGTCAGGATATCAAAGTGCTGGGGCGCAAGGAGCTTAGGTATGTGGTGGGGGTGGTTGTAGGTGCCAGGAACCCCAAAGGCAGGGAAAGGCCTTTGAAGACCATGATGTTGGTCTCTGGGAATAGGATGCTGCTCTGCTAGAGGTTAGGGGTGGGGACCTTAGCCCTAGGATTTGTGACTCAAATGTGAAACCAGGCTGTGGGCCTAAAATAGAGGCAGCGGCAGGGACATAGGAAGATGGTAAGGTCAGTGATGGTATTTGTGGGACAGGTCCTTACTGAACTGGAGAACGAAGCTTCGGCGGCATGTGGTGAAGAAGCTGAAAGAGCAAGCAAAGGCACTGGACATCAGGTGAGGGGGGAACTCAATGAAGCAGGGTAGGTGTGGACTGGTGTTGCACGGAAATACCTGGGAAATAAGTACACGCCTGGTACTGTTTTGTCAGCCTGAGCTCAGGAGAGGAAGAAGGAGGTGAAGAGGAACCGACAGCTGGGAGCGCGAGGCGGATTGAGGAGGAGGAGGAGGAGGAACAACTGAACCAAACCCTGGCGGAGATGAAGGCCCAGGAGGTGGCAGAGTTAAAGAGGTAAGAGCAGCAGCGTAGGAGCTTGGGGAGTGGGGACGGATGAGGAGAATGAAGGAAATTGGGGTCTTCGGGGCTGGGCAGGTGTAATTCTTCACATTGTCCCCCAGGAAGAAAAAGAAGCTGCTGCGTGAGCAGAGGAAGCAGCGGGAGCGTGTGGAGCTGAAGATGGATCTTCCTGGGGTTTCCATCGCAGATGAAGGGGAGACTGGCATGTTCTCCCTGCGCACCATCCGGGGTCACCAGGTGAGGCAGGATTGGCACAGACTGACAGGAGGATCTGCTTGCGTATTTAGAGCGGGGCAGGGATGGAATGTTTTATTTAAGTATGCTGCATGGTCATCACTAAAGGTTGCTGTGTCCACCCATAAATATACAATTCTGTGAGGGAAGGCTGGGAAACAAGAGCCTCCCATCTCAAAGGCCTGGAGGGAACATAAACCTAACACGATGAAGTTAGTAAAATTTCTGAGTGTGACTGATACAGATTTGTTCTTGCCAGAACTATGATACAAGATTATTGTGTGTTTGTAAAATATATAAGAATAGAAGAATCAAGAGACACCTTTTGCAAGAAGCTAGGTTCCAGCAGATGCAGCCAGGGTACCTAGGGCATCAGAAAATGTGGTGGAGGGTTTCCTACAGAGGGGAGCAACATTCCTCAATTCGCGGAGACCAAGCTAGCATCATGGTACACCTGCCTACTGAAGTGCTTTCTGCTCAGTCGATACTGGGGAACTTGCTTAACCCTTTTGGTACAGGTGCCAGATATATCCGGCGCCCATCTGATGACCTGTGTGGACGAGCGCCGGATATATCCAATAGAATTTTATATAACTATCTCTTAATATTAAAGTTACAAACAACACTTGGAAAAAAGCATTGTTTTATTAAGCATAGATCTTATATAAGGTTAGGACAGTCTTCACACAAAGGAGGACTGACCATGTGCTATGTGCGCATTTTCGGTGCGGCACCTTGTATAGCGGGAGTGTCGTGGCGGAAAGAGCGCTCGTACCGAAAGGGTTAATAAAGCAGTATCACAAGCAAAATGAGCTTTTGTGGCTGGTGTGTGGGAATGGAAAACCAGGTCATCTTTGTTGTACGGAAGAGCAGAACCACTTACCCATGTTTTGCCTCAGTTCCTTCACCTGTAAAAAAAAAACAACTTACGTACTAGGGTTGAGGGAGGAAGAAAAAGATGTGTGTTGCCTGGGCTCCTTTATTCAATGGAAAAAAATTGGTGGATTAATTCTCAGAAGGTGATGAGGTACCTTCTTAGAATAATTTTTTAAAAACCAGTGTTTCAGGAAATTGTAAGATCTGAATGCTGTATCCGTTGTGGGAACTGTTCCATAACCCTATTTCTGCTCCAGTGAAGATGAGACAACTGAGCGGGATGAGTGATCCAGCCTAGAATGGGGTGTTTTCGGTAGCCCCACCACTTTCCTGTCTGTAAAAGGAGATGTGTTTGCCACAGCATACCTCCTGATGTTGCTCAGGATAAACCGAGTTAATGGACGTGGGAAAAAAGCAGTATGTTCTTTTAAGTACCCTTGCTTTCTTTCTGTCAACTAGTTGTTAGAGGAGGTAACACAAGGGGATATGAGTGCTGCAGACATGCTTCTCTCTGATCTGCCAAGAGATGACATCTATGTGTCAGATGTTGAGGATGATGACGATGCATCTCTGGATAGTGACTTGGATCCAGAGGAGCTGGCAGGAGTCAGAGGACCTCAGAGTCTAAAGGACCAAAAGCGGTTAAGGTGGGGCTGGTGTGCTGGAGGTGCTGCCAGAGGGATTGGGCAGGGTGAGGGGAGGGTTCTCCAGGGCATTGACCCTCTACCCGCGTTCCTTGGGTCTACAGTGTCCGATTTGCTGAAGCAGAAGATGATAAAGAGGAGGAGGAGGAAGAAAATCCACTGCTAGTGCCATTGGAGGAAAAGGCGGTCCTGCAGGAAGAACAAGCCAGCCTGTGGTTCTCAAAGGTAAGAGGAGGCTGGGGACCAATATAGGGGACTGGCATTCCCTGGAGAAGGATGGCTGAAGACTTCCCCTGTCACAGGATGGCTTCAGTGGGATAGAGGATGACGCTGACGAGGCTCTAGAGATCAGTCAGGCCCAGCTGTTGTACGAGAGCCGTCGGAAGGGGCAGTCGCAGCCACCACCACCTTCCAGTTTGAAGACTGAGAGAGAACCTTCCCAGTGCCAGGACGAGGTCCCTAAGGAGGCAGAGGCTCCATCAGGGACAGAAGCTGCCACCGGCGCTGGTGGGGAAGAGAGTGATGACAGTTCTGACAGTGATAGCAGCAGTGAGGCTGAGGAGAGGTGAGTGGTTACAGCTGATGGGAGAAGAGACGAGGAGGAAGCAGTGATACTGACCATTTCCTTTAAAGTGGGGATTTCTCCACCCTTGCTGTAGATTCCCAGAGCTTTAAAAATACCGATGATTCAGCCCTGGGTGGTGTGGCTCAGTGGAATGAGTGTCGGCTTGCAAACCAAAGGGTGGCTGGTTTGGTTCCGTCAGGGCACGTGCCTGGGTTGCAGGCCAGGTCCCGGTGGGGGATGCATGAGAGGCAACCACACATTGCTGTTTCTCTCCCTCTTCCTCCCTCCCTCCCCCTCTGTCTGAAAATACAATCTTAAAAAAAAAAATACTGATGATTCTGATTGAAGTGATCTGCAGTACAGCCCATGGCAGGGTTTCCAGAAGTTACCTAGGCAGTCTCAAATGGGAGCCAGGTAGAAGTGAGGTGGGAGTGGGTCTGAGTGGTGTGGGGAATGGTGGGGCATTCACACAGCCCTCCCCTCTCCCACAGCTGGGAACCACGCCACGGTAAGAAGCGAAGCCGTGGGCCTAAGTCAGATGATAATGATGGATTCGAGATAGTGCCTATTCAGGACCCAGGTGAGGGTGGGTGTGCACCCAGTGGAATGGGAGGAGACGGGAAGTTTCAGGGTGGGAACTGAGCTTGGACTTCTGTGTTCCTCTCTAGTGAAACATCGGATACTAGACCCTGAAGGCCTCGCTTTAGGTGCTGTTATTGCCTCCTCCAAAAAGGCCAAGAGGGATCTCATAGATAACTCCTTCAACCGGTAAAGGGGCCACAAAATCAGGAGAAGTGGCCCAGGGTGGGGTAAGCGGTGGCTTCTTTAGTGAGCCTCGAGTGGTCGTTAGAACTGTGTCCTCTCCACCTAGATACACATTTAATGAGGATGAGGGGGAGCTTCCAGAGTGGTTTGTGCAGGAGGAAAAGCAGCACAGGATACGGCAGTTGCCTATCGACAAGAAGGAGGTGGAACATTACCGGAAACGCTGGCGGGAAATCAATGCACGTCCCATCAAGAAAGTGGCTGAGGCTAAGGCCAGAAAGAAACGCAGGGTAAGCAGTGGGGCTGTCTGAGATTGAGGGGGTGGGGGGAAGGAGGCAGGTTGGGCAGGAGCGGGTAAGAAGTCACCCTGACTGAGGGCCTCACACAGATGTTGAAGAAGCTGGAGCAAACCAAGAAGAAGGCAGAAGCGGTGGTGAACACGGTGGACATCTCAGAACGAGAGAAAGTGGCACAACTTAGAAGGTGATGGAGGGAGGTCACCCACAAAGGTACGAGCGTTTTAAAGACTGGTAGAAGGAAGCTTCTAACCCATTTCTTCCACTTACAGTCTCTACAAGAAGGCTGGGCTTGGCAAAGAGAAACGCCATGTCACCTATGTTGTAGCCAAAAAAGGTGTGGGCCGCAAAGTGCGCCGGCCGGCTGGAGTCAGAGGTCACTTCAAGGTAGTGGACTCAAGGATGAAGAAAGACCAAAGAGCACTGCAACGGAAGGAGCAGAAGAAAAAAAACAGGCGGAAGTGAGCAGAGCCACCAGAGTCTCTGAGAAGACAGTGCCATTTACTGCGGCCTCCTTGGTTCCAGCCCTGCCCTTGCCTGCATCGCACTGCAGTCATCTGAAGAGACTGAGGTGCAGCACCTAGAACCGATGACCCTGAACGGTGAGGACATCCTCTGCCTCAAGTAATGGCTCCTGTTAAAGCACTGCTGAAAGGTCCTGTTGGTGCTGTACCAGACCCCACAATGCTGCTGGGAAGAATGTGGGTACTGGATGAAAAATACCTTCATTAAATCATAAGGGGAAGTTGAGTGTTGGAGTGGCATTCATTCTAGTCTTCCCCCACGTCACCGTCATCTTCCATTATCATTTAAATAAAACCATGATGATAGGTGTCTTTTCTCACAGTTCCTGTTAAAAATGCCCTAACTTACATGCTGCGCTGTTCTAAATCATATTTAACATGTACTAACTCATTAAGTAGAAATGACAATCCACAGGTCCCAGTAGTAAAACATTTACTAGAGCAAGCAGAAAGGAATGCACATCTTAAAGAAACCTTCACAAAGTCACAAAATTCGAAGTATGTATATTTCTTTTATAAACAAGATAGGACAAAAATGATCAAAATCATTTGAGCAAAAGATTTTTCTACCATTGTGGCAAGTTAAAAAAAAATACAATGAAATAGAAGACAGTTAAAAGCTGCTGGGTTTTTTTAAATTGAGCAATACTTCAGACCTGGAGCGATCCTGTTTTCAGGGTCATCGCCCCCTTCAACAGTACTGCCTCTAGGTTGGGCAGGCTGCTGCTTCCCATGCCGGATCGGAACCTAGCTGGGGAACCTGAGAGCACTGACTCCCACTTAGGAATCCAACACCGCCCTTCCTGCAAATGTCTGGAAGCGCCAGAGTGCCTTCCAAACAACCCTAATACCTCAAAGGACTGCATGTGCAGAAGCCAACTCTTAAAGCAACTGTCTGGCCACACAGCTACAAAAGAATTTTCCTTACAGATGTTTGTAAGATGACGACAGTAAAAATATACACTACACATAATACAAACCTAGAGTGAGCTTTGTACCCTATATAAGGCCCTTTCTTCCAAAGTATCCTCCCCAACCCTCACAAACCCAGAGCCAAAAAACCTTCCCAGCTCTCACTGCTCCTAAGGACCAAAGCAGCTTCCCAAGAAAAGAATCTGAAAAACAATCCAGATGAAGGGGTAATGTCTCCAAGCGCCAGCTATCCACTAAGGGCAGAGGGCCTGTATACCTTGGGCCCCAACCCAGCCCTGAGACACCTAGTTACCAAAAATCTTTCTAAAAATAAAATTAAATGATTTCACACTTCAGCACATACCATCTAACTGTCCCATCGACTTTTCTTGCGCTTGGGTGGCTCAGGGACAGCAAAACCATCAGCTGTCTTATCTGTCTTGCTGTCCATCTTGCTGTCCACCTTGAGGTCCACCTTGCTCTCACGGTTACAACCTTCTTTCCTGTTTTCACCATTCCGGCCATCATTTGCACCTCGACTCTCCCCATGTCGGCTTCCACCTCCTCCATGCTTGTTTTCCCCATGACGATGGCTATCGGCATGCCGGCTACTGCTTTCTGGATAGCGGTATCCATCTCCATAGCGACCACCATCTCCATGATGTGGGCTATCGCCATGCTTGCCACTGCCACTCTCTCCATGGCTATGGCGGCTGCCACCTCGGTTCTCAGTGTATCTCTCTCTTTTCCCATTGCTACCCCCAATCCCTTCTCGGCTGTTACTCCCTGAAGCTGTGTTGTTGACTCCCTGGGCCCCAGCAGTGGGGTAGGTCACTGGGGCACTGCTGAGGTTCCCAGTATTGCCAAAGCTTGGGATGCCCTTGGTGGCACCGGCAGTCGGGCTGTCAGGACTGTTAAGGCCCTGCTGGGCTGAGTTAGTTGGAACAGAATTCAAGCTCCCTGCACTTGTCCATCCACTTGCCCCAGCAGCAGAACTTCCAGCCTTCTGGTTGCTTAAGCTGGCAGCAACAAAGTGACTCTTGTACTGTGACTGAGAGAGAAAGAGAATGAAAATAGGTTAAGATAGTGAGTTCAAGAAACCTGAATATGTATCACATCAGCCGGGCACTGATCAAGTACACAGAAACTTGGGTGCCCACAAACAAGATAGTATCCATGGTATCTTGGCACTTTAGCATCCTGATGGCCCCGCAACCCTGTGGTTTCTGTGCTCCTCTATTAGTGAAGAAAGAATAAATCTTGGGACCTAACAAAGGTACCAGCCTGGAAATGGACAAAATGTACGAATGCCAGCACATTGCTAGGCCAGCTAGCAAACTGCAGGGTAAGCGTACAAGAAAGGTTCAGAGCTCACAAATGATACAGAATCAAACTTGTCTTAGCTAAAAAGGCAGTCACTGATAGCCAGATGACAGCCGTAGAGGTGGGCCACACAGCAGGCTGCTGAAGCAGGGAGGGGCCAGCGATCCTGCTGCAGAACAACAGTCCCAGGCTCTGGGTGTGCCTGAAGTAGATGACCAGCATGAGGGGTTTCTGCAACCTCTGCCCCTGCATCTCTAGGTCAACTACAGAAAAGTTTATATTCAAGTGAAAAGCAGTAGGAAGGCCCTAAATCCAGCATTGAGACCACAAGCCCAGCTATATCTCAAGACTAGGTCCCCTTGTGACTGCCTGAAGTTTGTGTCTCCCCCCCACCCCCTCAAGTCTATTTTTAGAGAAAAGGAAGGGAAGGAGCAAGAAAGGGAGAGAACACTGATGTGTGACAGAAACATCGAGAGAAACATCAATGAGTTAGTTGCCTTTCGCATGCCCCCAACTGGGGACCTGGTCCACAACCCAGGCACGACTCTGGGAATGGAAATCAGTGACCTGTGTTTGTGGGACAACACCCAACCCACTGAAGCACACCAGTCGGGAGACTGCCCAAGAGTTAACTGCTGAAAGCTCTTTTTGCTCAATGGTCGTCTCAGACCTGGAAAGCCGCTTTCATTGCCGTCAGCCGATCTCCCATGGCTCCTGTGGAGGGCTTGTAGGCCTCATAGTTGCTCATTACGTTGTTGTTATTCCCTCGGTCCTAAAAAATAAGGGCACCCATGAAGATGGATGAAAAGCAGGAAAGCCCCCTCACTACAGACTGGGTCTCAACATACAGAAAGCTAGAGTGGGAATGGGGATGGAATATTTTTAGAAAGTTACTTATGTTTTGTGAGGAAAGGTGCTGAAATGAAGAGTCATTTTAAAATGCTATGCTATGCTTTTCAATCCAGTACTTCCATTTCTGGGAACTAACCCTAGTAAGCAGAAATGAGGTCAGATAACACCCAAAGCTGATTATGTGTTGTTACTTAGACACGCAAACACGAACATGTTTATGTAATTATGTAAAAATCATGGTAAAGATGAAAAGGCCACAAGGCAGTAGAGCATGTGCATGACTGTTAAGCTTTGCACCCAGACCCTCAGGAGTCTGACTCAGCTTCAGTGACCGGTGTGGGACCTCGGGTGCCTCAGTGTTACTGTCTGTACTTACTCTCACTGAGGGGTCGAGAAGGCTGAGGGAACACAGTGCGTGCTCGGAACGGCCCGGCACAGGTGAGTGCTCGATATGAACTGTCACTATCATCTGCAGTATCCGCATCATCATCAACGTAGTGTGGGAACAGAGTATTTATCAAAGACACCAAGTTAACTATAATGCTCCCGAACTGCAGATGTGAGTTAGGATCAGAGTAACAGGAAGTAGGCAGATAAGACAGCCAGTCAGGGGAAGCTTTTGTTACATAGTTCGTGAGAAAAGCTCTCTCTCATCTCTCTGACGAAATTGCCCAGTTTAATTTAGTTAAGATACTGCTAGAGTTTACATAGTGACCCTTTGGCAATGTCCAGCAGCGGGCTCAAGGCCAGTCTTGGTAAAACAGGCTACTAGGCCCCACCTCCAGTTTCTGGTTCAACAGGTCGGCAGCGGGGAGTAAGTGTGCATTTGCAGCTAGTCCAGGATCCACAATTTGAGAACCACTGCTAACCTAGACTGACTTCCTAGTAAGCACATCTAGTCAGCCAAGTACACATAGTACACGCTTCTTCAATAGAAAGTCCCAACACTAGAAACTAGCATTAAGATGGACTGAAACCAGCAGGTTAAACAAAAGCCCCTTCTAGACAGAATGCTGAACTCACTGAGAGTTTCTCAGAGAACAGTCTCAGCATCACCCAGGACTCAGGACCACCTTACACTACTGTACACTACTGTAGTGTGGACTCACCGTGTTTTCCGAGCCCAGGCCAGGCCGCTCCCTGTAGCCCAGGCCTCCTCCACCGATATTCAGCTTCTTGCCTTTCCCTCCTTTGAAGCGGGATTTTCGAAACCAGGCATTCTGCATGAAACACAATTAAAGGTGAAACCAGGGTATGGAGAGGGGTCCAGAGGAAAAGAAAACTAAGTGGGAGAGAAGAACTCTTTGCTTCATCTTTAGCCAATGTATTTATGGCAACGGAGGAACTGCCCAGAAGAACCACAGACTCCATCCTCTTGGTTGTTAAGGCACCAGTTTCTCAGGAGGCTCGGATCCTTATCCCAGGCTTCCTTTACTGCTCCTTCCCCCAGGCCTCCAGGAAGCGAAGTGATTAGTTATTCTGGCCATTTCTAAATTCCTTGAGGAAAATGCATTTATTTTCTAGTTTTCAAAAAACCTACACATACCACTGGACATAAAAATTCAAAGAATTTCTAAAGAATTAGTGGGCTCAGAAGTAAAGGAAAAAAAACTATGTGAAGTAAGGTTTATTAGAATTCACTCTAGGGGCAGAGGCCCAGGACTGATAGACACATAAAAAATAAAAGAAAATTTTATTTACCCATAGAGCCTAAAAGTTTTCATTGAACTTGGTCACTGCCAGAATACTACGAATCAGATTTACTCACATTCTCTTCAGAATGCCAATCTCTGGGGGAGGTGAGAACTTTATCTGACAACCACACAGGACAAAGTTCTCGAGAGGCAGGGCAGGCTCGGGAAAGGTGCTGACGAGAGAAGCTGATCAGTCTCAGAGCACAGGAACCCCGAGGCACAAAAAGAGATGTAGGAAAACACTGAGGACAAAACGTACCTCGAACCAAATTTCAGTTCAGGACTGGTTCTCTACACTCATGAAAGGGAAGGAAACATCATTCTACTCTCTTAAGCAGTGCAGGTACTCCACTCCCAGGACCTGAAGCACGAGCAGTAGCATATGACAACTGCACTACAGGTAACAGCACCGTGGGCTAGCCTATCCGAAAATACCTAAGTCTCGAACACATTTGTAATTTGGGGACTGCGTGTGTTAACATGACTCAAGGCTTAATTTGGTAGAAAACATCACTCAGTTTTGGATTGGTAATCAGTGGATCCAAAATCTGAGATCTAAGTCTATGAGGAAGAGTTAAATATATCATTTTTTAAGACAGCACACATTCTTAGCCTCCAAAAGAGAAGACTGGAGGGAACAGAAGCCATCTTTGAGATTAGACTTACTCACAAGTGCGCTATGGGGCAAACAGGTAGAAATTTCAGGACAGATTTTTAGCACAAAGGAAGGAATAGTTTTTCAACACAGGTGCTGCTGAGAGGATGGGAAGACAGACCAGATGAATTTTAATGTCCTATAATACTAATCAGTACCTCATAAGCACCATCCTTCCCTACCCTCACCCCCTTTCTTGACATGTTCCTAGGTTATCTGTCTTAGGCTTGTTGAATTTTTTGCACTTAGTTTTACAACTTGGAGCAATGTGAAGTGTGCCCAGCCCTCACCTGCATCGCCAGATCTAGGAGTTCCTTGGAAACATGTTGATTGGCTCCTTCCAAATTCCGGACAAGGTCACCAGCAAAATTGCTGTCCTTGGGGGTCAACAAGGTATAGGCCACACCCTTCTCACCCGCTCGTCCTGTGCGGCCAATCCTGTGAGTATGGGTATCAATGTCTCGTGCCACGTCATAGTTAATGACAGTCTTAATTGAAGGAATGTCCAGACCACGAGCTGAAATTAAAAAACAAAACAAAACAAAACACACACATACACACCAAATTCTTTTATTCACTTTCAGGAGTCAAAAGACCAAAGTAAACCAGAAAGCTAACCCTCTAAGAACCCACATTTATCTTATCTAGGCAAAGTGCACGGTTTGCTGACCTGAGATACAGGTATGAAATTATCCATCTAGAATAAATGCCACTATTGTAGATTCTATTATGCTGGGCCACCTATTGTAAGGGACATACATCTACTGCCATCAATAACCTGCCATGGCCTCTCTCTTGTACCAGGAATATATAAAAATTTTAAAACCAGCATCAGTGGTACCTGAGGCTAAGAAAGTAACTGTTTCTGGTTGTGATCAGTGTGCTCTGAATTGTTGCTCCATGGGGCCGGCCAGCAGGGTGCCCTTAATCAGCTTGGCCTGATATCATAGGTCTTATATAGCACGACTGAGCACCCGACAGCATAGGAATCTAAGGTTACTGGGGAAACTCATACTCTACCTGCAACATCTGTGGCCACGAGGATGGGGATGTCCTTTTTCTTGAAGTCTGAAATGACCTTGTTTCTTTCACTCTGGTCCATGTCCCCATGAAGCAGCCCAAGACTATGACCCTCCTGTTTCAGGTTATTGGCTAGCTCCTCAGCATTGGCTTTTTTAGTAACAAACAGGAGGACACTCCCTGAAGAAGTAAACTCCACCAGACGCCGAGTGAGCCAGTTCCATTTACTAGGCCCAGAGTGGAGAATCTCCACAATCTGTGTCACATCTTCATTTGCCTGAAAAAGAAGAGACGAAATAGAGGGTTATGACCTTTGTGCCACTGGGTACCCGAACAAGGACCAGACATCACATATTCTAACTCTATCTAGAAGAACCCTGAACAACCCCTCTTGCTCCTGGGGTGTTTCTTCAGCAAGTCAAGTGTAGCTCAAAACTTAGGTCCCTTCTCAAATCACTCTGCTCTCCACCTCCCCCGAGGCATACATATACCAACTAATCTGTTAGCTGCAATGCTTTTTTGCATGTCTATTCAGATTATTCTTAATAAATTAAGCCATTATGAAACTGTTATCTCACCCTTCTTGTTCTCATCAGATCATTTTTGATGCCATGACTGCTTATAAAATAAATAGAAGTTTATTCTGAGTATAAACGTGGCTTAATAAAACTGCTTCATACATACTCTGTCAGGATGGACATGACTGGCTATGGATCACACCCTCTCCCTCACTGTTCCTAGTACCATACACACACACACACAGAAGGCACACAAAAATGAAAAATAATTGACAATAAATTCACAACTATCAGTAACTGAACCTAAAAACAAGAACAAACTAAGCAAACAACTAGAACAGGAACAGAATCACAGAAATGAAGATCACATGGAAGGTTATCATCAGGGGAGTGCGTGGGGAGAGGGGGGAAAAAGGTACAGGGAATAAGAAGCATAAATGGCAGGTAGAAGATAGACAGGGGGAAGTTAAGAATAGTATAGGAAATGGAGAAGCCAAAGAACATATATGTATGACCCAAGGACATGAACTAAGGGGGGGGGGGGATGTTAGAGGGGAGAGGGGTGTAGGGTGGAAGGGGATAAAGGGGAGGAAAAAAATGGGACAACTGTAATAGCATAATCAATAAGGTATACTTAAAAAAAGAAAAATGGATACTGTCAAAATGCTAACTGCACAGAACTTCAATAAGTGTGGCAAAAAACTTAAGGAATTCTCAAGGCAATCTTAACTGAATTTCAAATCCCAATTCAGAAATATTTCCCACATAAGGAAATCTGTGTAGGTGGGAACAGCCCTTATTTTCACCAGGCCTTTCAAGCCCCCCACTCTATGCTGTGCAGACCTCCCCCCACCATCATTTCAAACGTCAGTTCCATCCTAACTAACTGGTCGTCTTCTAGGCAAAGCTTGCTCCCCACCCCCCAAATAGTTTTTAACTTATTGTGGAGGGAGGTGAAGAAGGGTCTGGGGGACAAATGATGATAGACCAAGACTTGACTTGGGATGGTGAACACATGATACAAGGTACAGATGATGTGTAGTAGAACTGTGCACCTAAAACCTGTATAATTTTGTTAACCAGTGTGACCTCAATAAATTCGGTTAAAAAATTATTATGAAAGAATTTTAAACATTCAAAAAAAGTGAAGTTAACATAATCAACTCCCATATGTCCATTCACCAAATTCCAACAATTATTTACAATCAACACTTCTCAATCTTTTTCATCTACCCTCCTCCTTGTGATGCTTAAATCAAGTTTGAAACATGCTGCCTCATCCATAAAAACATAACATTTTTTTCTCAGTAGTGAGAAATTAGTTCCATGTCTCCATAATATGAGAAATAACCCTTTGGGGTCCCATCTAGCCCTGCTTAGGGTTACCTCTCCAATATCTCCCTGCACCACTCGAATAGGGTCGATCAGGATGTCTCTGGCCAGTTTTTCAATCTTTTTCCGAAAAGTTGCACTGAATAAGAGAGCTAGAAAGTAAAGCAAATTCTGTTAAATAAACATTATGACCTCTTTTTGAGAAACCATTAAATTTCCTACAAAATATATTTTTGAAATACTCGGTTTTTAAAAATAAACCTACCCGAACTTTAAAAAAAATGATTCACTAAGGAAAAAAAGACTTGTTCCTGTTCTGCTTTTACACTTTTCGGTTAAGACAGGGGTTGCTGTCAGCATGGTTCAGGAAAAGGCTCTTGACTTCCAATCAGTGGAACTGCACCATGCATCACCTCTATGCACCGATAAAACTGTAAATCAGGGAAGTCCCTTAGTTCTCAGCCCTAGTTCTTATCATCTCTAAAACTGAGTGACTCATATCTGCACTCAAGGTCCTGTGCAGCTAAGATAAACTCTCATTATCTCACTCTTTATCATTCTCATCAGATCATTTTTGATGCCAGGACTAGTTATAAAATAAATAGAAGTTTATTCTGAGTATAAACATAGCTTAAAAAACCACTTCATACATACTCTGTCTGTCAGGACGGACATGACTGGCTATGGACCGCACCTGGTACTCTGGAAGAAGCAGAAGAGTGAAATTAACGTTAGAACTCCGTAACACAGTTCGGGACAGCTGGAAAGCCATTTTAGTAGAAGTCTCTATATAAGAGGTTGTAAGAATTAAGAAAATTTGGAAACTCCTAGACCTATCATTCAGTATAAAATTCTGCAACATCTGCCCTCCACCCGGCTGGGTTAGGCCCAATGGTGTTTTAATCAGTACAGACAACTCAAATTTTCACACGGTTAAGTAAGTGAAGGAGGACAAGGAAGCAAAGGGCCTTGAATGATACCACATCCACCTACCTGAGAGCACAGACCTTGACCTCCACAATCAAAGGCATGTGAATAAAAATAAAGCATGGAGAAAATATTCCCCCTTTTTACAAAGACACTTTCAAATACCCTCAACTCAATTAATACCTAAGACTTTTCCTGAGAAAATACCTAAGTAAGTTAATGTGGCAGCCCTATCCAGTCTAACCCTATTCAGGAGTATTTTTAGCTTTTCTCATGTAGAAAACCCCCTCTGCTAAGGCCAGATATGGACAAAAACTAGTGTCATAAGGCGAGGGACAGAAGAAACTGGTATTCAGAACATACCAAATCCCATGTCAAACATTCGATCTGCTTCATCAAACACAAGGTAAGAGACTCTTTGAAGATTGGTAGCTTTCTTCTTTACATGATCAATCAGTCGGCCCTACGAGATCCAGAAAATGAACAGTAAGTGTCATTCCAGGCATTTATTTAGAAAAACTTTCTAGAGCTGTGCTCCCGGCAAAGCATTAATACTCCAATCTTAGACTGTAAGACCCTAGTCGGACAGCCTTGGACTTCATGCACTACAAAGCGTAAAAGAATAGAAAATTTGAAAACTGTTAGATTCTTCCTTCACATTGGGATTTAAATTGTGGAAAACAGCTAGAATTACTTTTGTGAGGCATGCTGAAATGGCCCAGTTTAACTCTTATCAGTGCCTTTAGTTTAGACTACGCTTTTCTAGGCAGTTTAACCGTACTCTGAAAGTCTTTCTGATTCTAGATGCTCTCCAGTAACCTCACATCCATTTTTTTTTTAAAGATTTTATTTACTTTTAGAGAGAGGCGAAGTGAGGGGGAGAGGGACAGAAGCACAATCTGAGAAACATCAACCAGCTGCTTCTCATACTTGCCCTGACCAGGGCCTAAACCTGCAATCCAGGCACGTGCCCTGACAGTGGATTGAGCCAAAGACCTTTTGCTTTGCAGGACAAGGCCCAGCCAACTGAGCCACACAGGTCAGGGCCCTGCATCTTCTAGGAGAGCATAAGAAAAAGTATTTGAAAGAGAGAGAAATTTGGAGCTATTAACATATAGTTCATAAAATCTTATTGGACTGCTATTTTAGTTGACTAATCAAAACTAAACCACAGTATTCTCAATCCGTGCTCTATCACATTTTAGGGAAAATTCCCTCCAATAACCATTTCTCCATACCAAGAGAAGCTGAGAAGTCATTTAAACCCAAGACATACTTACTGGGGTACACACAACAATCTCTGCCCCTTCCTGAAGGGCCTTGGCCTGCTCCCACATGCTCCCTCCACCGTACACGGCCACTGATCGAAGATTATATGCTTTCCCAAACCGCTTACATTCTGCATGGATCTACAAAGTTGTTGACACAATGACATATTAACAAACTTTGACACCAACAAAAACCTCTGTCACAACCAAAACGAGAGTGCTAAAAAACACACAAAATGCAATGTCACAAAAAAGAAAAATCTAGAAAATACTTTAAAATCAGTTTTATTCATAAAGTAAGTGAATAGATTATCATGTCTCAACAGGCTATCTAAAATATTATTCATTCTCCACTTCTCTTCCTGGCCCTGTCATTGTCCTTCTACCAAGCAAAATAATTTCTCCAGGAGGAAAACACAGGGAGCGTACAACACAAACAATTCCTGTATCACATTTTTTTCTCTTAAAACAGTAGTATTTTAAGGAAAAGTGTATATTTAGTTACATAGAGAATATGTAACAATATTTTCCAAAAGTTTCTTGGTAGCACAACAATATGAATGTACTCAATACCACTGAACTGTATACTTACAAATGGTTAAAACAGGAAATTTTATGTGTATTTCACTACAATTAAAAAAGAAGTCTCCTGGCAGGTAATTCTACTCACTTGACTGGTTAGTCCCTTGCTAATTCACATATGAAAGGAGGCATTCCACACAAGGCACATACCTGCTGGCAAAGCTCCCTAGTTGGACACACAATCACTGCAATTGGTCCATCACCTGGTTCCAGTTCCTTCTGGTCCATTATGTGAATCAGCATGGGCCAGATAAAGGCTGCAGTTTTTCCACTGCCTGTTTTGGCAATACCAATCATGTCTCTTCCACTTAATGCCACAGGCACACCCTAGAGAAAAAATAAAGTATATCTACTCTCAACCTTCTATTTTAAAGGTGTCCTGAAGGAAATCCTGGGGAAGGGGTAAATAACTATTAATGACACTTATTTCCACTGGAACAAAAATATCCTGGGCTAGGCATACTGACTACAAAATAACAAAAAACACCTGGTATTCCCCTCAACTTCCTGATTTGTAAGAAACATTATCATTCTGTTCATACAGATCAACCACCATTTATAAAATGTGAATGACTCCATTTTGCTTAAAATATAGAGATAAAAAAATTGTAATTTATAATATAAGTAGATTGCTAAAATTAAAAAATCTTGCTTCCTTAACAAAAGACTGCCTCATCCATATCCAGAAAATTCTCTGTGTAGGAATGAATAAATCTCATAAGTAAATGTGAAAGAGAAGCTATTACTTTAATGGACAAAGAACTCCTAGTCACTGAGAGGGCTAAATCTATTCACACAGAAATATTTTTTATTTAGTTTAGGCCTAATGAACTGTTTTCTTCAGATCATATTTTCAAGACATTTATCACATACAAAACATTTCCCAGTCCCTTTAGCCACTTTCTAGAGTGGTAAATAATTCACTTTGCTCTTTAATTTCTGAGGTTTCAAAAATACTCATGTCTGCCCCCACCCCCTTATTTAAAGCAAAGTTGAAGACTAGGTCAGAGAGGGAATATATGAACACATCCTATCCATGTCAGTACAGTTCTGCACTAACTCGTGTTTTATCGATTTGATTTGTTTATGAAATAAATATAGCCACTGACTATCATTCTACTTCATTTTTCTTTCATTATGTTCTACTTACCTGGCACTGTATTGGAGTGGGCTGTGTGTATTCAGATTTCCGAATCTGGTGCATAAGTTGTTCATCAAAACCAAAATGAGCAAAACTGCTTCCTGGTCTAGGAGGTGCAGCACCAGAGACCTGGAGATAAAGACAACTTCCAGAAATGACTTGTACTTCAAAATCAACAGCACTGGAAGTTCGAAAGTGTTTACCAGCCTCTAGCATTTAGCTTAAGTATAAAGTGAAAATATAAAAGTCTACAGCCAAAAGCACAGGCTGTTTGAAAAGGTAAAAAATAACAGATCTAAAATCTCATATAAAAAAACTCCATGAAAATATTCCTGAGATAACTGTCATATAATAAAATGACTAAGTGCCTAGACATCTCTCTAATCAAAATTAACTTTCTATAAGAAATTTTAAAAATTCAATGAATTAGAAAAAGTTATTAATTTTTAAACCATTCTGCATCACTATTAGCCAGATGGTAGAAAAAATAAAATACAGAATACAAATGAGCTCTAAATATGACATGTCTATACCCACTGGCTACAAAAATATCTACAAAGATATTTTCTACCACCTCCATCTTTAGTCATGTCTGAAGAGTTAATGTCCCATTTAGTGATGGTTCAGCCACTGTCAAGCATTGTTCAAACTGTACCCAGATGGACAATGAGGGTTCTAACCTCCACACTGATTCCAACAGCAGTAATCTTTCAATGTTTCCTCTAGTGATGCTATTTCTTCTAGTCAGGATTTCACTTAAAAAGGCATTTTTATAGGGGAGGAGGGACTTTTGAAAAACACACGCCCACACACCTCTGAGACAACAGAAGCTCAAACTTCACATAGCAGCTGGTAAGCCACAGACCAGAAAGCTGTCCATACCAGACTAGCTGTCACCATAGTATCTACGTGTATTTCACTGAAATAACATCTAGCAGCGCCCTGAATAATGTGGCCAATGTGCAACCTAAACTTTTTGGGTGGACTATTTAAACAATTACTGTGGAAGGGCACACGTGTCTTTTAAAAGGTGCTAATTTCTTCTGATTAAAAAAAAAAACTGTGCTGTATGTAATATGAGAACCAAGTATATCTCAATTTTGGAGTATTCTGACTGTACATACTGTTCACATCTACTAATCTTGTCTCCTCTTCCTGAAGACAGGGACTCCTACCCGACATCTCTAGCCCACCCAACAGCTTCTAGCACACCGTATTCACTGGAGAAATACTTGCTGATTAATTTTAAGGTCTCAATGACTTACTGTACTCCACAACATATAGAGTTAACCAAACAATTTAGCATTCACACTGTGTCATATGAAAGAAAAAAACAACCCTATCCTAAAATAGCTGGAAGACTAATAACACAATAAAAACAAGACACATGAGCCGAATGGGTATATTATTACTCTACCAAAGACAGTTCAGACACCAGTAGAAAAGAAACTCAATGTTATTTTAGTTTGGGTAAGAAGACTACTAATCCTAAATATTACTATTTAACTTAAAAGAATATCCGGGGGACAGGGCGGTGGAAGGAAGCAGTGAAGGTGGAAGAAGGTATGAGGGGTATAAATGGTGATGAAAAAAATAAAATTACAAATGCATTAAAAAAACATCTGGCGTAATGACTGACTTACCCGAAGATTGAGCTTATGCCGGAGATCTATCAGCTGCTGTGGGGTGAGGTTAGTTATCTCTTCATGCTCATTGTAAAAATTTTTTTCAAATGGTGGATAGTCAATCTGCAGGTCCAATTATTCAAAGTTAGTCTAGAATTCAAGAGTCAATCCTGTGAGTTTGATTTTAATGCAAAATAACCTTTTACAAATATTACATCTGTAACGCCATAACCAACTAGAGAACAAAGGAACTCACTCACTCCTGACACATCCCCAAAGTACAGCCAGTACCTTCCCCTAATCCCATTTTCAACATAAACACCAACCTGCATTCTAAAGAGATTCTTAACACACTTCAGATTTGAATAACCTTAATGCAGGCTAAAGAATCTCTCTCTATAATGCTAAAGGCCTCAGATTTTAAAGAAGTATTTTAAAGGAGATAGTACACTCCATAATATTTAAGTGTTTTAGAGTAAGCTGTTCACTTAGCTCTAGGCATTTAAAAACATTTCTAGTATTTCCCTTGGGGAGAGATCTGTATTCAGAAGAGCTTTTTTTTTTTTTGAACACATAACTTTTAAAAAAAGGACTGACCAAGCATTTCCAATTTCAAAGAGGGAATAAGTAATTTTTGCTATTTTTCATAGCTTACTATACTAAGAATACAAAACAGAAGCAAACCATCACATATGAATTTGGCTACATGATCTTCTTTTTGACAGCATGGTATATGTATAATAAACTTTTTTTTAAAGAAGAATTTCTTTGTATTTAAAAAAAAAAAAAGAAAAGAAACAAACGGGGTGGAGAGTCAGCAGCCGCTGCGGGGGTGGCCAGAACAAGAAGAAAGCTACTTATAGGTAGAATGGGTATCCTTCCCTTACTCTGTCTGGTCTCTCCGGGCAGACTACCCATCACATACATCAAGACCACTGTGAATACACCAGAATGAAGTTTGAGTGCTTTGTCAAGTATCTCAAGTATTTTTAGTAGATGATTATTTCAAGTACTTATGTGCTTTCCTTACTGGATTTTCACTCTTTATTGTGTATACTTCTTCCTAGAGCAGGTTCAAATATTTAGTTTCATTTGCCACGTGTAAAATACCAAGGTGTTAGGTGGTAGCATCTGTGCAAATGGAAACATTCAAAAAATTGAACAGACCAGTAGTTCTCAAACTTTTTAGTCTCAGGTACCCTTTACAGTTAGCAAAAACAAGTTTTCACTTAGGTGGGTTATATCTATTGATATTTACTGTATTAAAATTAAAACAAAAAAAATTTAAATGTATTAATCCACATCTTTACAAATCTCTTTAATGTCTGACAAAAGAAAATGGTTCTGACTCCATGTAAAAATTGTTGTGATACATGCTATTAGCCCATGAAGAAAATCTGGCTTCACAAAGACATGATTTTGGGGGGAAAAAAGCATTTATTAACAGCCTTTTCAAACTCTTGTGGCTTTTTACTCTTCTTCAATACTATTATTGAAACTTGACAAGAGATCATTTCTTAAAGGTTATTTTTATTGTGTAATCTGAAACCATGTCATGAACTTTTCAAGTTTCCTCACATTATAACCCATGGGTCTATCATGCATTTTGAATAGAGTCTTTATTCATGCATGATTTTGTAACATCATGCACAGGCCAACTGAAAACACTGGTTTACTGAGGTAGTAGGCAGATCATTCAAATGGTGAAATTTCATTTTATATTTTTTAAAAAACCACAGTTATTACCACCAATTTCATTACAACAAACTTTAAATATAGGAAAGCTGTCAAGTACACTGTGGTGAATATGTTTCTCAAATTCTAATTTTTGGTTGAAAGCTTAAATTTCTATCCTCATTAATAAACTCTTAATTGTTTTCCTTTAAGTGTCATTTATTTTTCTCAAGTGAAAACAATGTTCCATGGAAAAAGCAGCTACTTCAACTCCAACACCTAAGTGCTTTATTAGTACTTCCCATTTTGTGACACAGAATAAGACGTGTAATGTAAGGATCAAGATTTAATAAATAGTAATTTTTACTAGTTTAAAAATATTCTTAAGTGACTGGCTTTTTTTTTACTGTGTGGGGCAGGAAAGAATATATTGACTAGAACGGTTGGTACTAGTGTCTTGATTCATGCTAAGGTGTTAGCAGTTTTACCTACCACTGCTTTCAGCTATTGATGCAGATGCTGACCCAGTAAACAAAAGGCAGAAATCACAGCATTATTATGAAAAGTGTTTTGACTTTGCAGAATCCCTCAGGAGTCACCACATTTAAAGAACCGCTGTTCTAGATCCAGAATCACTAGGGTATGCAAGAGCTAGTCTGATACTTAACCTCAATGAAATACTCCTTTTTTTCAAGTGCGTATATTAATATCCTTATTTCCTTTTCCTAATTGAAGAAACCTGCACTTCCTGGTACCCCTTTGAAAGAACAGTCTTTTATCTGCCCCAGATGATACAAATCCTAAAGGTTTACAGCAATTAAAAAAGCGCAGGCCTAAGGGCCCATTTTGAAAGGAAGATGATAAATGATAGTGTGGAAAAGAAGTACAATTGCTCGGGAAAAAAAATTCTTCACATAAAATCAAACGTGAACAGGCGATTCACCTGCACTTTAAATAACAACATGGGCTGCAAAGCCTGCATCACTCGGTCACTCTTTGACTCATTTAGCAGAGTTGACAAGATCCCAAAGAACAAATACTCTCATGACATAAGAAGTGTAAATCAGGAGTACTCAGTAACTGAGAAAACCTAAAGAAACTGTATCAGCTTGAAACTAAATCAAATTCAGAAAGAAACACCATACCTCTGAATGATCAATGGGAGGAAGAGGATCAATGATTTTTTTGGAAGGTGCAATTGGATTTCCATCACTATCATATTCCAAATTATCTTCCTCTTCCTCTTGAACCACACCAGCAGTTGGGTTCTCTGCCATGTACCGAAAATAAGCTTCCTGCAGGAAAGCACAAGAACATAATCATACCAAGTACAACGGGGAACATAATTCTGCTCCTGTAATTAGTGTATACAGTGTACCAGATGACTGCAGTTTAAATACCTACCAAGTAAGACAAGACTTTTACTAGTCATGATGCCTTTAACAAGAGCAGTACTCAGAGGGACAATCAGAAGAAATGAGTGAGACAGTTAGTACTATGAAATGATTTAACTTGTTTAACAAAAGACTTACAAATCTGTCTGTTCCACATCTTTCCTGGGGTGGGGTGTCTACCTACCCTGCCCAGAGCTGTGGAACACATGCTGTGGCTTTACCAATCCAAGTTTAGAAGCTGACACTGATTAGAAGAGTCACAAACCTGGAAAGGGCTACTGCTCACTTTGGTTCCCTTCTCACCATCCCATAACTGAACAATGAGGAAAAAAATACTAAAGGACAGTCATTAATGTACCATCTTGAAATACAAAAATCACAAACAGAATCCCTAGAAAGAGGCAGAGGTTAGATGTTGCTAAAGGGCATCAGTAGATCCCACACTACTCTACTTCTTGATTTATGAGAATAAACATTAATTTGGATTTAAAAAATCAAGCTGAATAAAGCTATGTTTTTGATGTCACAGTTGATCAAAAGTTCCATCTTCAACATGGAAGAAAGCCACGTGAATCTTTATATTACCAATTGGTCACACACGTAGAAAAGAAGTCAAATGACATTCCCTGCTGAATGTCAGGAATGGCCATTTCAGTGAAGGCAAGCTCTAGCTTGTCCCCAGTACAGACTTTGTGGGGTAAAAATAAAAGATAGAAATACTGCATAGGAACTCACTTGGTCATCTTCCTCTTCAATGTCATCTCGAATACCCCTGGAAAAACAAGCGGAGAAACAAACTTCCCTGCAAATGTTCCACATACCCAGCTCCGTACTTACAGCAGATTAGTGTTGAAGTCCATAGAGCACAGGGACTCTCAACACTAATAATTAACAAAGCAGCAACAAGCACACTGTAAACTATCCATCCATCATATATGTGTAGTTTCACTCTATATGCTGCAGTTTGCATTTCTTTTAAAAGGAGTGATATGCTAACCCCTAGAAACATCAATTACTAACAAGGATGTAAGGAGTAAAAACTTCTGAAGACATATACCCAAGGATCCCAGCCTCGTGAACCCCATACAACAAACAATGCAGTTGTGAAAAGCATTTTGTATTTCTTAAAGTTTCTGCTTTTGTTATATGCTTTAAAAAAGTCACAATTTTCTTAATATCCCCCAGCTTCTAGCTCTGAGATAACTGCATTCAGCTAGAATCCTTGGGGACAGAGAGAAAAACTAAATCAACTCTTGGTAAGTTTGAGACTACAACTCCTAAGCAGTTCACACAGAGGAGGGGTTAAATGTCACCTGCTGCATCTCTCAGGAGCTATTGAAAATATGGTTGCTCAGTGCCCACAACCATCTCTTTCTAATCAGACTTGCTGCCTACCCTAGAGCACTTGTTATTGCTAAGGCCAGCTATCCCACCAGAATGGGGAACTGAAAGAGGATGCAGCACACAGTAAGCAGCAGAGAGAGGGCTGAACCTCCCATGGAACAGGAACCTCGGGGGCGGGCCTAAAGCACATTACCAAGCAGAGGGAAAAGTCTAATCGTGCCTACTTGTGTCTGGTAACAAAAGCTTTACGAAGAGTGTATTCAGCAAGGGATAGAGGAGAATTCTCTTTCCCAGAAAATAATGTATTTCAAGTTCTGACCGATTGCTATAGCGTGTTATCTATCACTCCTTAAATAAATTAGATTTTATTACTTATTAATAATATTGTCTTTAAATGACAATCACCATTATTTCTCATAATCAGTCTTACAGGCATTAACCTATTTTATATTAATTATGGAATAAAACTCAGAACAATGAACCCAAACTTTAATAATTATGCTTTAACTTCCACTGTAACTCGTTCTTGAGTTTACTAAA
>VMDR010014047.1:0-24100 GCA_007922815.1 Macrotus californicus | reverse complement strand
TCCCGCTGTACGAGGTGCCGCGCCGAAAACGCACACATAGCACATGGTCAGTCCTCCTTTGTGTGAAGACTTTCCTAACCTTATATAAGATCTATGCTTAATAAAACAATGCTTTTTTCCAAGTGTTGTTTGTAACTTTAATATTAAGAGATAGTTATATAAAATTCTATCAATTATATAAGTAAAATTTATAAAAAATTATATACAGATGGATGCCAGATATATCTGGTGCTCGTCCACACAGGTCATCAGATGGGCGCCGGATATATCCGGCACCAGTACCGAAAGGGTTAAGGCAGGCACTGCACATAGCCCTGCAGAGGAAACGTGAGGAAAGGGGAGCAGGAGTGAAGATGAAGGTGTGGAGATGGAAGGTGCCTCCAGTCACTGTTGAGAAGAGAGAGGCTGAACATCAAGGGTAAACAGATAAATCGATGTAACCGATGGAGAAAGTATGCTCACCTGAATTCCTTTTATGTATACGGACTATCTTTTAGGAAGGAGGCGCTGATAAGTGTAATGTTTCCCCACTCCCAGGCCCCTCCCCCTCCCTCCCACTCTCACCTCTAACATGCAGACAAAGGCTGGCACCGAGAGCGCAGAGGTCAGAGGACGAGGAGTGGGAATCTGAAGTTCTAGGGAAATCAGGGAGAAGCAAGAAGAAGTGGGGGGGGGGAGGGGGCTGGGTGCTCCTGGGAAGAAAGAAACAAAAGGGAGAGACCCAAAGAGAAAAGAGGCTGAAACATAACTTTTCACCCCCCATCAGGCAGGGTGAATTTTGGAGATTTAATTAATTTAAATTCAGTGAGCATTTATTACAGATATGTGTCTTCAATCTTGGAAAGGGGTCTTTTGCCTCAGAGAAAAATTTATTGATACTTATAACATTCAAAGGGACAGCACTCTAGTCCCAAATCTATTCTTTACTTCCCTCTGCTCTCATCCTTCTGTAACACTGAACTAGTACAGTACACAATACCCCAAAACTAGATACACATAAAAGTGTTTTGTTTACTGATTTCTTTCTCTTTATGTTTATTTATTTAAATTAAATTTATTGGGGTGACATTGGTTAACAAAGTTATATGGGTTTCAGGCATACGGTTCCATGATCCATCATCTGTGTATGGCATTGTGCGCCCACCAATACACAAATCTTTCGCCATTGTATATGTGATGCCCTTTACCCTTTGCCACCCTCCCTCCACTCCCTTTTTCTCTGGTCACCATCATGCTGTTGTCTGGATCTAAGAGTTTCCGTTTTAGATCCCACATATTAGTGCAATAATATGGTACTTAGCTTTTCCTCACTGACATTTCACTTAGCATGATGCTCTCAAGATTCATCCGTGTTGTCGCAAATGGTAGTATTTCAACTTTACTTGTGGCTGAGTAGTATTCTATGGTATATATGGACCACATCTTCTTATCCAGTCCTCTATCTAAGGACACTTCAGTTGTCTCCATGTCTTGGCCACCGTGAATAATGTTGCAATACACATAAGGGTGCATATATCTTTGTGAGTAAATGTTTTCAAATTTTTCGGGTACATCCCTAGAAGAGGGGTCGCTGGGTCATATATTTATTCTTAATTTTTAAAGGAACTTCCATACTGTTTTCCATAGTGGCTGTACCAGTTTACTTCCCCACCCCCCACCCCCACCCCCCGGCAGAGAATGATGGTTCCTTTTTTTACACAACCTCTCCAACACTTGTTATTACTTGTCTTCTTGATAATAGCCGTTGTTACCGGTGTGAGATGACACACAACTTTTGAATGAAAAGAAAATCTAAAAAGATGTGTCACATTGTTTCCCATGGACTATGCAATTTAAGCCCTGTTCCTCTCACCCTCTCTCAGATGTGTCCTCCCCTGCCTGGGACTCTGTTTGTGACCACCCAGTCCCCCCACCCCCACCCCCAGCCCCGGCTCCAGTTGCTTAGACCTGGAATGGCCCCCTGAACCAAAGTGAGCCGGTCAGATTCTCTCAGTCGGTAATTTGGAATTGGGATTTAGAGACAGAATTCACCTCTGCGTGCAATTGGAATTGCAGTCAAGTGATCCCAGGAGTGGAGGCGTGGCTGCCTCCCAGGATGGGACAAGGAAGCAGAGAGTACCAGGCTAAACAGAGCAAGTGGCCTACATGGCGCTCACAGAGAAAAAATAAATATGAGAGACTCAGTACTTTCTGGCTTCTTTGTGTATTTCTTGGTCTTGCTTAAAATCCCTGTGAGGCTTAGTTTCCCACTTGTCCTTATCCTCCATAGGACACTCCATAGGACACTCCTGTATCCTGGTCACAAGTCACTAAGTCTCATTCAAGTTGCACCCTACTACTTTAATCAAAAGAGTTCTAACTGAGGTACTGGCACCAGAAGTTGGGGTGTGAGCAATAGCCCTTTAGAGAACACATAGAATTGGCTCAGCTGACAGGATATAAAATGGGGTGAATCATGAAGATTTCTCCAAAGTGGGACAGGAAAATAGCTTGATTTTGTCTCTTGCAGCCATACAAATTGGACTGCTCATGATCAGAGTGGGAAGAAGAAATATGCTAAGGGAGGACCATTTAACAAAACCCTGCAGAGACCGGTGGAGGACCTGGAAAGAGAATTGACCCTGTGTCCACCGAGTCGAAGTGTTCAGGAAGTGAGTTGGTAACAGTACTTATGTCTGCAGATGAAAAAAATGCTAGGAAGAGGTAAAGCAAAATTTCCATTTAAACATGATGAAATATAGGCTCATATAAATGAAAAAAGCAAGCTGTAGAATGGTGTATATAGTATTTGGGTTAAAAATGGACGGATTTTGTATTAGTTTCCCAGGGCCGCCAAAACAAAGTAACCGAAACTGAGTGTCTTAAAACCCCACACTTTTATTCTCTGGTGGTCCTGAGGTGGAAATCCCAAAGTCAAGGTGTCTTCAGGGCCATACCTTGAAGGTGTCTGAAGGATCTAGGGGAGAATCTCACCTGTCCTCTTGCAGCTCCTGGTGGCTCCAGGCATTCTTTGGCTTGTGGCTGCATCACTCCAACCCCTGCCTCCATCTCCTCGGGACTTCTTCTCTGTGTCCCTGTATCCTCACATGGCATTCTCTGCTCTGTGTCTCTCCTCTTCCTTAAGAGTACCAGTTACATTGGATGCAAGGTCCATTGCAATGACCTCATGTTAACCTGATTAGTCTGCAAAGACCTTATTTCCAAATAAGGGGCTAGGACTTTAACATACCTTTTTTGGGGGGTACAATTCAACCCCAAACAGATTGCATGTGAATACTTATGTCATCAATCAACAGAATCAAACGGTGGATGTAGTACATCATACCTTCTAACGAGACATGCAACAATGTCTCTCATCCCAGGTACTCTTCTGCAATATGTCCTTGTCCCCTTTGCATTGATAGATGGAGTATAACTCCCCTCCCCTTGAATCCAGGTCAGCCTTAGTGACTTGCTGTAACCAAGGGAATGCAACGGAAGTGACTTTTGACTTACAAGCCTCCATCAGAAGTAGCTCTGTGCTCTGCAGCTTGTGCCTAGGTCTTGGACAATGCATTCTTTCTGGTCATACCTTCTCAGGAAGCTCCCCCTGGGAACACAGCCACTATGCTGGGAGAAGCCCAAGACCCACTGAGAGGCTACAGGTAGATGTTCTTGTTCACAGCCCCAGCTCAGCCTAGCCTAGCGCAGGATTCAGACACTGAGCGAAGCAGCCTCCAGATTACTGTAGACCAAATGCATTTGTATCAGTCCATCATCTGACTCTCCCCAGCTGTTGCCCAGACATTGCATGCCAGAGACATGCCACCCCTGCTCTGCTGTACCTAAATTCCTGATCTACAGAATTCCTGGGCATAATAAATTGGTGGTTATTTTATGCCACCGGTTTGTGGTGCTTTGTTGTGCAGTAACAGTAGTTGGGACTGTGGGTCACAACTCGATAGATTGTAAAATGAATCTAGTTGGGCACTAAAAATTAAACTGAACATTGAAATGTTTTGTATTCTATATCTTAAAGTTTTGTATAAAAGTATAAATAAGGTAAATTTGTTATTAGAAGTGATCACACACTCTCACTGAGGTTTGGAAGGTTTTGTTCAAATGATATGGTTATGTAAATCAAATAGCCAGTAGGAAAGATGTGCAGGGAAACCCACAATTTCGAAGACAAATGTGCGGAAGGAAGCTTATGACAATAGAAGAGTGAGACAAATAAGCACTTAATGTGAGAACAGACTCCGGTTGGCATGGCCAGCTGAGGATAAGAGGAAGGCTTCCTGGATACACCACAAATATGAACACTGGCAAAATAAGACCGTTTAGCTGAGCAGTTAAGAAGGACTCCGAAGGTGGACTGGGGCTGGTTTGAATCTCTGCTTTCCTTTTTATACGTGGGCAAACCTAGAAAAATTATGTCGTGAATCTAAAATTCAACATTTTTATCTATAAACTGGGGATAATAGTACCTGCTTCATAGCATTGTTAAGACATTAAATAAGCTAATGTACATAACTTCATGAAAGTCTACTCCATAATATGAGTTAAAATATAGATAAAGACAAAGCAGAGAACTCAACACTCTAGCTTAATTCTAAATAAGTGGGGGAAATTAGTTGATGTGGTAGGCAGAATTCTAACATGGCCTCCAAGTTCTCTACACCTGGGTATACACACCCTTTATGTGACTATGATGGGACAGTCCCTCCAATGACTAGATTAGGTTATATGTGGCACAGTCGACTGTGAGAATAGATTATCCCGGGTGGGCCTGGCCTAATTAGGTGAACCCTTAAACCTGACTGGCTCTTCCTAATGAAAGAGACTTGAAGCACTGGATGTGATGTCAGGGACACACACTTAGCTGCTGGTTTTAAAGATGGAGGGAGGCTCGAGGTAAAGAATTCAGATGGCCTCTGGGAGCTAATTTATCAATGGTTCTTTTGGATTTTCAATCTATGCAATTATATCAACTTCAGAAAATGGCAGCTTTGTTTTTTTCATTTTTGATCATTGTAATTACTTCATTTTCTTGTGTTATGGAGCTGGCTAGGATTGCCAGCGCATCAGTGAATTGTGTCGGTGAGAGTGGGGATCCTCTTCCTAGCCTCAAATGCACAGGTCCAACACTTTGTCACTGTGTGTAACATTTGCCGTAGGCTCTCTGTAAATTCCCTTATAAGATTAGGGGGACTCCTTTCCGTTTCTAGTTTGCTGAAAGAATTTCTTTAAGAGCATGAAATAATGTGGAATTCTCTTGTATTATAATCTTTTCCTCTATCTACTGAGATGCTCATCATTTTTAGTCTTTAATCTTTAAGTGCAGTGTATTGCATTATTTAATTATATTTATTTTAAACATATGATCTTTGTTTTATTTTTTCCATTACCATTTAGTCCCCTTTGGCCCCCTCCCCCCAGCAATCACCAAGCATCATTTAATTTTAGAGCGTTAAACCGACCTTGCATTCCTGGGATGAGCCCTGCTTCATCGTGGCTTTAAACCGCTCTATTCCATTTATACTTTTCTTTCCTTTATATTTTATTATTATTATGTACTTTAATTTTACTCTTTTAAATGCTGCAGGATGTTATTATTATCTTATACATTCTTATACGTTGTTTACAGACATATTTATTACTTTCTTTGCTGGTCTTATGTGTCAGTGCATACGGGATTATTTTTCCTGCCTAAACTGTATTCTTAAGCATTTTCTTTGAGTAGGTCTAATGGTGCTAAATCATTTTTGTTACCCTGAAAATAATCTTTATTATCTCTCCTATTTTTTTTAAAGACTTTATTTATTTTTAGAGAGGGGGGAAAGGAGGGAGAAAGAGAGGGAGAGAAACATCAATGTGTGGTTGCCTCTCAAGCGCAGTCCCAACTGGGGACCTGGCCCGCAACCCAGGCCTGTGCCCTGACTGGGAATTGAACTGACGACTTTTCGGTTTGCCGGACGATACTCAGCCCACTGAGCCACACCAGCCAGGGCTATCGCTCCTATTTTTTTTTACACTATTTTGTATGTCTAAGAAATCTTTTGCCTGAAATGAAAGTAAATGTGGAGTCATAGTCTCATGGAAAGGTC
The DNA here is from genome assembly GCA_007922815.1 of Macrotus californicus. NCBI lineage: Eukaryota > Metazoa > Chordata > Mammalia > Chiroptera > Phyllostomidae > Macrotus > Macrotus californicus. The sequence continues at coordinate 18,014 of VMDR010014047.1, read as the reverse complement.
TGTTTCTTATTACAAGTGCCCGTAACAAGGAAGTTAACATTGTCCCCTGGCAAAACACAAATCAGCTTCATAGTTGGCATAACATCACTGGCAGCTCCAATGCTGAAGGACTGCATTGTCACATGGGACATGAAGGCAAGGTTGTTACTGTCCCAGAAGAACCAGAGGGAAAATACATCTAAACAATTTATAGAAAAGCCTGCAATCCTTATGTTCAGCTAAAAGTTGTGTGCATTTGTGTGTGTGCATTAAAGTGCCATTGTTTATGGTATTTAAGATGTGATGTTCTAATTTACCATATGTCACTTTTCTTAGTTTGAGATACAACTTTGTGTTTATAAATATTTCCCTTTAGGATGGTTTTATCTGGAAAATCTGAACCAGATATGGTGCCACTAACTGTTAACAGATGATTGTTCAGTAGGTCAGATTAAGTGAATTATTTAAATAGGAAGTGACTTTCAAGATTTCTGGGATGGGTATTAAATTGCCATTAAGCATGCTCCCCACCCCCACACCACCCCATCCAGGGAGTCACCAGTAGAGAACCTTCCACGTGCATTCCCGTCAGGAAGTATATTTGCTCATTGACTGGTGAGAAAATTGATATTGAGGGTGAGGGCTGTGGAGGGCAGAAGCAGGCGTCTCTCAGGTGAGCATATCATACAGTGGGGCTGAGAGACAAGTATTGTCCCCTCCAGTACTTCAGCTGTGACCTGAACTACTGGGGTTCAGCTTCAGCCTAATTGCAGCACAGCAAGGAGTCCCTTCTGGAAACCAGCTGCTTGATCTAGGATTCATTTATCAGGAGGATTATGACTACAAACATTTTCCTAGACTGCTGTGGCCATTTAAAGGGGTGGGGGGAAAGAGAGGAGTCTGGGGAACTAATTAGGAAGGAGTGGCTCCCTCTGAGTCTTGACCTTAACCCCACTGAGAAAGTATGGGATTTACTTTACCTAAGTAAGGAAAGAACATAAATAGTTGGCAGAACACTCTGTGGTCTGCGTTCCAGCAAGTAATGAATTGGCCTGATACAGAGAGAGAGAGGGAAGGAGAGCGGGAGGAAAGCAAAACACAGGAACACTCCAAATGCTTTAAAAGTAACAATTAAATGCATCATATGGCCGGTTATTATTTTGCACTTTCCTGATTACAAGAAAATATACTAATTTCAGTCTGTGATTATACAATATATGATATAAAAACCTATTTTGGGGGTCTTTGGCAGTTTATGAAGTGTTACCACAATGAGTCTTGGTATCACTTTCTATTAATTTACTTAGAATATTGTGTTTTCTGTCTGCTTTTCAATGCCTTTCATTAGCTTTTAAAAATTCTTCAGCTTTACCTTGCAGAATATTGCTTCTTGGGCATCTTCTCTTGCCTCTCTTCCTCCAACTCTAGTTGTATGCTACACTTTCTCATCTTATTCTCCATCTTTCTTAATTCCTCTCATTAAAAAAAGTCTCCTGATATATTTGTGGTCCATTCTGGGTAATTTCATTATACCTATCTTGTAGTTACTGAGCTTTTTCAAATGTACTATTTAACCCATTCACAGAAATTTTAATTTCAATGATTATAATTTGTATTTCTAAAAGTTCCATTAGAAAACTCAGAGCATTAGTTTTTGAAATTCTTTAGTTTTTTTTTATTTTTTATTGTTCAGTTACAGTGGTCTTCATTTTCCTCCCATGACTCTCCCCTGCCCTACCCACCCCCCACCTGTTGTCTTTGTCCATTGGTCCTTTATACATGTTCCTTGACTTGACCCTTCCCATATCTCCTCTATAACAAGGTCATGGTGGAACAAAAGAAAATGTAGTATCTAGGAAGCTCAAATTAACAAAAAGAACAAGTACTCGCCCACTGTTGTATAGTTTACAGAATTCTTTAAAATAATGATATTTAATTTGATCTTCAGAGTATACCTGTGAGGTGCTTACTCTTATTTCTCTTTTATAAGTAACAAAACTGAGGGTAAGGGACTTACCTAAGGTCTCCAAGAAATAATTGGAGCTGAAGTTAAACCCATGTTTTATGAATCTCTATATTTTCCACATTTTCCTCTGTATACATACTTAAGTAATTTTTTTTGTATATGGTGCAGGATAGTGGTGATTTGAGTAATCAGGGAAATGTGTGCTTTATTTCACTATACCAAAATTAAACTTTCTTTGGAAAAAGCTAATTAGGCTCAGCCCAAGATAACTCAAAATGTTTCCTGAGAAAATGACAACACATTTTCAGAGTAATTTCTTTTTTTGTGCTTATTTTTTTATTTTCACATCTCCTTACTTCCTGTTTTGTTTCTTAAATATTTCTATTCCCCTCCCCCCTTTTAGGGTGTTATGTTCTGTAAAGCATTTTATAAATTGTAATTTATAATAATACAAACTCTACTACTTTTTAATTTGTTGGATCATTATGAGGCTGAAATTAGATAATGTCTGTTCAAGTTCCTTACAAAGTGTCTGGTTCATAATAGGCACTCAAACCAAAAAAACCAAGGAATTAGTAAATTATTTTTTTAAATATTTTATTTTAAAAAGATTTTATTTACTTATTTTTAGAGAGAGGGGAAGGGAGGGAGAAAGAGAGGAAGAGAAACATCAGTGTGTGGTTGCCTGTGGTGCACCCCCCACCAGGGACCTGGCCTGCAACCCAGGCATGTGCCCTGACTGGGAATTGAACCGGTGACCCCTTGGTTCACAGGCCCGTTACTCACTGAGCTACACCAGCCAGAGCTTAAATTATTTTATTTGCAAAGGTAGCATAAATACTGGTCCAAGAGAGTTATAATTCATCTTTTTGTCCCTTACGGCAGATACCAGGGTTCTCCAGAGAAAGAGAACTGTGTGTGTGTGTGTGTGTGTGTGTGTGTGTGTGTGAAGAGAGAGTGAAAGCCACAGAGAGTCAGAGACTGGATTTGTTGAATTGGCTCCTGCGTTTCTGAGAGTGCAGCGTCTCTGAATCTTGAGGGTAGACCAGCAGGCTGGAAACTCAGGCAGGATCTCTGTGTTGCAGCTTCAAGGTAGAACTGTTCTCTAGTTTTTAAAAATTAGCCGGCACATAGCACATAGTATCAATCCATGGGTTTGCATATGCAGGGCCTACCTCAAATGTTTCATTGCATTCAGTTATTTTCTTAGGAAAGTGTTTCTCACACATCACACCAAACTTTAATTTGTCCATGTTTACTCAGAAGCTCACTCTCTCTCCCTTCACTTACCTTCCAGAAAAGATATTTCAAAAATATCGGTACCACTGGCTTAGCCTGTCATGGTGACTGCTTTACAGGCAAAATTCGTTTGAATATTTGTATTCTAATGTGCTTCCTTGATATCCAAATGAGACACTTTAACAATAGGCTCTAACAGATTTGGTGTTGCACTAAGCACTGGGTATGTATTATTGGTGAGATTCGTAACAGCCTTATGAAGATTATATTACTACAATCTCTATTTTGTAGATGAGGAAACTGAAGTGCACTGATTCTAAACTACTTGTCTAAGGTCATCAACGTGACTACAGAGGGGAATCACATCTAGGGCCACTGCTGAGCTTAACACTATGAGCAGCTCTTCCTGTTCTTACCATACTCATGTAGTTTAGCGATGATGACCAAGTACCTTCGGAATCAGAACACTTGCACATTGTAACTGAACTCTCCATAAATGGAGGGAGAAATCGAGACCTTTCTATCATGAGGAATTAAGTCTTGGAAGTGAGCTCCTTACCTATTACCCTTCGCTGGTGGAATGCTTTCGTTTTGAATTAGGGTTTCTGACTAATGTTTTATGCAACATTAGTTCTGTATGATATCAACAAATACTACTTTGGTGAAAGAAGTCTGGGAAACTTGGGGTTAAAAAAGTTCAAAGAAATCGTTTACTGCCTCCGGTACGATATGCTCAAGCGCATTGTTGGCTCTCACAAAAGCTATAGCTGTTTCCAAGTTTATTTGAAGAGCAAATTCATGAGACTAGTGTCCCAAAGAATGTGCTTCTGGGGAATGCTACCCCAAAGTTAAGAAGACACTTTATAATAACATCTCACGTGCGTGAATGTCCTAGACCCGGTTTTCACAACACAGATAAACTGGGAATCCAGGCAACCCAGCCAAGGGCTGTCCCGGGCGAAGCAGCGTGGCTGTAGCGGAGAGCTGGTTGAAACCAGGTTTCAGAAGCAGTCAAAGTAAAGGACAGCATGTCTTGGAGAACACTTGTGCCCCTGCCAGCCCATAGAGTTTTCTTAAAATCACTGAGTTCTCTCTGCTGGTTCTTAATGCTCAGGGAAATTCACATCCCCAAAGTGCCGTCATCAAGTTTCAAATAATATTTTGCATTTGTACCATCACTTCCATTTCTAAAAAACATTCCAGATCACCTTACTTAACCATGCCAGAGTCACTGGTAAGTTGTGGTAGGTCTGGTTTTCACAGCTGTAGAGGTGATTTGGGAACTCTCCTGCTTTGTACATTTTTTGGTTTTGTCTGGAGCTATGCTTTAGGATTCAGTGAAACACATCCCCAAGCAATGAGGCAGAACTGCGGGCAACTAGAAAACTGTAGCTCGCACACCAGCCTGGGGTTCTATTACAAGGAAGTTTTCTTTTCTTTTCAAACAAAGGTTTCTACACGACTATAAAACTAACATGTTTTCTATATTTGTGGAGTTGACTCGTCACACAACAAAGTTCTCATCTGCCCATTGTAGAAAGGACTGTAGGTACTATTTAGTCTTTTGTTGTTACCGATTTATTTTTTCATGGTTTTTTCCTGATTAAAACACACATTCATTCTCACTATAAAAAGTGTACACAAAACAGAAATATATAACATGGGAAGTGATAATTCTCTAAACTCATTGCTATTAGTAACTTGGTTTATATTCTTCTAGGTTTAATATTACTGTGCATTTACTATTAACCGTATATGTATAAATATTTGCCATTTTAATTTAAGAATAATATACTTCCAGAAAATTGCACTAATCTCAAAACTATGCCCCAGTGAAAGTGGACATACCCATGTGACCACCACCGAAGTAAAGAAAATAGCACAATACCAGTGTTCTGAAAGTTTCTCTTGTGCCCTGCTCTTCACCACCACCCCCTCTTCCTCTTCCTCAGAGGCAATCATTTTGATTTCTAATACCAGAGTGCACTTTGGGGAACTTTATATAAATGAAATCATGGAAGATGTACTCACCCTCCATGTGTCTGGCTTCTTTCACTCCACATTATATTGATGAGATTCTTCTGCATTGTAACATGTAGTAATTCATTCATTGCTGCATAATACCCCTTTGTGTGACTATACTGCAATCCAACTGTTGATGGACTTTTGGACTGCTCTCAGTTTTGAAGAGTAATGAGTAGTTGTAAACATTCTTGTGCATGTCTTGGATGTATTTTGGTTGGACAGATACTAAGAAATGAAACTGTTGGACCCTAGAGCACATGTACCCAGCCCCAGTAGATGATGCCAAAAAGGTCGCTGAGGTGGTTGCAGAAATTTATACTTTTATCAGCAGCGCATGGACACTTTCACGCTCCACATCTCCGGCAATTGGCAATTTCAGTCCTTGTAGTTTTAGCCATTCTGGTGGGGTGTAATGGTAGCGCATTGTGGTTTTCCTTTGCATTTACCCCAGTACTAACGGAGTTAAGAACTTTTTTATGTTATTGGCTATTTTGTGGAATGTTCATTCAAGCCTCATGTCCAATATACTATTGGGTTGTGTTTGTTTTTATTTAAGTAAGTACATTTTCCAATCCTAAATACAGTCTTTGGTGTGCTACATGTAAAGCAGAGCTTTAAAATTTTATGGTAACTTATTTAATCAACTTTAACCTTAAAGTTTGGTTTCTTTTGTGTCTTCTTTAAGAAATCTTCAACTACTCCAAAATCATGAAAATCTCCTTTTATGTTATATCTTAAAATGCTTCTTACTTTAAAAAAATATCTTATTTATTTATTTTTAGGGAGAGGGGAAGAGAGAGAGACAAGGAGGGAGAGAAACACCCATGTGTTGCCTCTCGCGGCCCACAACCCAGGCATGTGCCCTGACCGGGAACCGAACCAGCCCCTTTTGGTTCACAGGCCAGCACTCAATCCGCTGAGCCACACCAGCCAGGGCAAAGTTTTCTTACTTTCTGACTTAGCTGCACAAAATGCTTAGAAATGACTTTTGAACATGGCGAAGTCAAGATTTATTTTGTTCTAAATGAATATCCCAATGGCCCAGGGCTATTAAAGAAAAGTGAGTTATTTTTCCACTGGTCTGGAGGGCCATCTTCACAATGAATAAAGAAAAATAAAAGTATATCTCTTGGAATTCCAATTATATATATTGACTATACCCCATATGTTTCTTATGGTCTTTTCTGTATTTTCTATCAAGTTGTCTTTGAGTTACTCAGTCTAGATATTAAAAAAAATATTCATTTACTTTTAGACAGAGGGGAGGGAAGGAGAGAGGGAGAGAAATATCAATGTGTGGTTGCCTTTCATGTGTCCCCTACTGGGGACCTGGACCACAACCTAGGCATGTGCCCTGACTGGGAATTGAACTAGCAACCCTGTGGTTTGCAAGCCGGCACTCAATCCACTGAGCCACACCAGCCAGGGCTCAGTTTAGATATTTTCTTCTGATCTATCTTCTGCCTTATTTCTCTCTTCGATTATGTCTAACCTGCTATTAAATGTACTTACTCATTGGGCTAATTTCAATCCTTATGTTTTTATTCATAATTTCTACTCATTCTTTTTTATATTTTCAACTTCCCTGACAAAATTCTCAATCTTATCATATAAACCCTTACACATATCAGCTATTTAAAGCCCATGTTTTATACCTGCATCTCTGTGGTGTACCTATACTGGCCACAATTTCTCTTCATTTTTAGTCACTTGAGTGACTGAAGTCTTGTTCCTCACATGCCAAGGTTTCATTGAGTGCCAGATATTGATTATGGAAAATGGTACCATGGTTAGATAAACTATCTCTACTCCAAGTTATAAATATTTACCCATTTTTTAGTTTGTTATGGCTTCCTCTAAGAATATATTTTTACCTTTATGTGAATAAGGAATGTGATAGACATTCAGTTTGAAAAATTAACACCCAGTGAGTAACATCACATTTTTTCATTGATTAGAAAGCCCACATTTACTATCCACTGAATTTTTTCATATATTGAGACCATTTTTCTTTTGAAGGAATTCATGTATCTATTCCAGTGCCTGTTCCACACAGTTTTAATAATAGTAGTTTAATAATACTTTTTAAAAACCTGGAAATTCTAATCTCTTTTCAATGCTTACAAAATTAGGCAGGTACCACTTATTTTTCTTTTAGATATTGCTATGTATGGAATTGTGTTCACAATCTGTTTTACTTAGCTTGGGCTGCTGTAACAAAATACTGGGTGGCCTAAATAACAGATGTTATAGTAACTCTTTTTTTCTTCTGTATGGTATCTTTCGATGGAGCAGTTTTTAATTTTAATACAATTTTTATATTATCATTTGATTAACTCTGTGTCTTGCTCAAGAAATCCATGAGTATCCCAAGATAAGAAAGATAATCATCACAAATTCTTTAAATTTTGTTTTTCACATTTAGATTCTTAATTTCACTGAATTTTATTTTTTTGCACATGTGTATGTGTATGACGAAATGTAGGATTACAGTTTTATGTCTTTTCCTGTATCATTTCCAGCTATGATCCTTTCCCCCTTTTTATCTACGATCATATATACTTTGTCATATATCAAAGTTCCATGTATGTGGGAGCCAGATTCATGGCTGTCTGTTTTGTTATAATGGTCCATTTGTTTACTCCTGAAATAATAAATACACTACATCTTAATTACTTAATTTTATAGTAAGTCTTGATGCCTGGTAAAGGAAGTTATTTGCCCTTCTTTTCCTGGAATATCTCCATTATTCTTAGATCTTTGCCTTGTATATGCATTATTTCAAATTCTATGAAAAATTTTATTAGAATTGCATTGACCTCATAGGTCTTTTGGTAGAATTGCTATATTTTACAATACTGTGTTTCTATGCATGGACATGAGACATCTCTCCATTTATTTAGTGTTTGGACAAAATGTTCAGGTATTTTTAGTCTTTATTCCATCTATCATCTCTTTTCTAAAAAATATTTCTTTACCTGAATCTGAAATTTTCGAGTTTGATTTATGAAATTTCTGTGTTTCTCCTTTAATCAGTAAAACATTTCCAGAAACCTGCTGGATTAAAAGAACATACATTTATTCTCTCACAGTTTTGGAGGGCAGAAGTTTTAAATCAGTATTCACGAGACTGAAGTTCAGATATTGACAAGGCTGTGCTGTCCCTGGAGGCTCCAGGGGGCAAATTAGTTCCTTGCCTCTTCCAGCTTCTAGTGGCTGTGAGAATCCCTTGGCTTGTCACTGTATCACTCTAGTCTCTGTCTCTGTGGTCACATTGGGTCAACTCTACCCCTCTCTCTCTAAGGATGCATCTACCTGCATTTAGGGCCTACCCTGATAATCCAGGATAATCTCTTTATCTCATGCTCCTGAATTCACGCACATCTGAAGGATGCTTTTTCCAAATAAGGTAGTGTTTATAGATTCCAGGGATTAGGGCCTGGTATTGTTGGGGCAGTCATTATTTAATCTAGTACGTCTCCCCACCAAATTACAAGTCCCACGCAGGCAGAGCCCTTGCAGATTTTGCTCACTTGTGTCTGTCCTCATTGCTTAGGAGAGTTGTGAATAAGAGTTCTTGGCACACAGTAGGCATTCACTTAATATCTGTCAAATCAGTCATTCATATAATGAATTGACTTGAAGACTTCTATTATAATGGGGAAGTTCTGTTTTACTCCAGAAGACACACCCAATACCATTAGTTGGAATTTACAAAGGTAGACTTCAGCTCATCTCAGAAAGAATATTCTAAGAAGTGGGCCATCATCCAAGCTGCTTCATGAGGGAATAAACTTCTTGAATCTGGATGTAGTCCAGCAAAGTTTGGATTATCGTATGTTACAGGTGCCAGAAAAGATATTTTAAAATTAGGTGGGAAGTTGGTTCTATAGATAGCAGTCAGGTTTATCTTGTGGAATTACTTTTACTTCCTCATATCTAAAGAACTCTAATTTCTTATTTCTAGAATTCTTCTCTAAGCATTTTGTTAACTTACTAGATTTAAGAACACAGGAAAAGACTCCCCTAGTTTAGGCCCTGTGTGGGCATTTTACAGTGGATCCACAGAGACATCTTTGTTTTCTGTGGATCAGCTCTATTTCTCTTTAGCATGGTAAAGCACCATACCTGAAGCTTTCAATTCTAGCCAGCAAGGTACTCCACACAGAGGAATATTTATTTCTTTTTAATTTACAAATATGGCTCCAAGTCTTCCAATATAATTTTCAACCTGGATTCTTGCCATAGGTGTATAAGCCACTAACTTAATGCAATTGGCTTTTTATTTCATGAAGCAACACTGTCACAGGGATGAAGCTATATGCAAATACATGATGTATCTACATCAAGGCAGTTGTTCAGGAAATTAATGATTGGAAAATGCAAAGTTTTCCTCTACATTTTCCTTCATATGAAACTACACATGAAAATCCGTCCCATTACCTAAATCTAGTTTGGGGCCAAAATAATTGTGCCAATTGAGACATTTTTTTTTCTTGTCTTCAAGTAATGGACTACATCGCTAAAGTGCCTTAGTATGATTCCCCGTAGCAAGAAGCCTGGAAGGTGATCTACTGAAGATAATTTCAAACATTATGTCCTCATTTAAATAATGACATCCTCTTCTGTCTCATCAGGTCACATAACCCTCTTCATTAAGGAAGAGAGGAAAACAAGTTTCTGCACATTAACTTCTCTCATGGACACAAAGGGGTTAAATCTATCCTTATTAGATACAGATTCCTGAAACTAACATTTACAAAGTATTTTGCAAAGCCCTTTTGCATGCCTTTTTCTTCTAATTCTCATCAACATACCCAGTGATGGAGAAAGTTTGTTGTTGGTGGTGGGAGCTGACACTAACCGGGTAGCTACTAGTGGGGACCAGCTATGTCTACAGAGGAAGGGACTGAGAGTCTCCTTAAGAAACCTAAGGTAACACGGCTGAAAAGCTGCAGTGTTCTAGCATGGGACAGATGATTAGGGTGATCGTAATGTTGGTTAATACTGAGTGCTTACCATGTGCCAAGCATGGTGCTGTGTTCCTTTACAAGGAGTGTCCAGTCTTTTGGTGTCTCTGGGCCACAGTGCAAGAAGAGTTGTTTTCGGCCACACACTAAATACACAGACTAAAGAAAACTGATGAGCAAAAAGAAAGTTTTTGAGTAAATTTACGATTTTGCACTGGGCTGCATTTCATCACCATCCTGGGCCGCACCCAGGGTGCAGGTTGGACACCCCTGCAGGGCGGGTGATGAGGACATTTAATTCTCAACCTGTGAGGGAAGGAGTACCATATGTCTACTTTCTATGTAAGGAAACTGTGGCTCAAGGTCACATGCTCCTAAGTGCAGGTCTGCAGTAAGAACTGCAGGGCTGTCTCCTGGCTGGCCATTTCTTACACTCCACTGCTTTCCTATTCAAACTCTCATTCTATAAAGGACACTGCCTCTGAGCTCTGCTTTTGGTGACGTAAACCTCCTCATCTGTAACGTGAGATAATTCAACCGTTTTTCTTTAGAATTACCATGAGGAGTGAACATGATCATCCATGTCAAGTAATTAACAACGAGAAAGACATGGTAGGCCAGAATTATTGTGGTGGATTTTATCTCACCTTATTAAAATTTTTAGTTTTGTCTTTTACCTACCCTACTGGATAGCAGTTCTCAAAATTTTGGGCTCAGGTCCCCTCTACACTCTTAAGAATTACTGTAACCCCAAAGAGCCTTTTGTTTACGTTATAGCCATCACTACTGCCTGGATAGTAATACTAAGAAATGTTTGAAACAGAATAAGCACAGGCTCCCTTAGCTGCTGCCAGAGTGAGGTCATCCACCTCATGCATCCTCTGGAAAACTTCTCTATATATGTGAACATAAAAGAGGCAAAAGAAAAAGGTGTATTATTATGAAAACAATTTTGACTTTATCGAGCCCCAGGGTTCCTAGGACCGGGCTTTGGCAACTCCTGCTCTAGGATACGTGCTTGATGAATGAAACATCAAATTCTGTGGTTCCAGCTCCAGGGTCCCGCCCCCGCGTGCCGCCCCCAGGCAACCCGCATCCCGGGCGCCGAGACAGGCTCCGCCCCGCCGCCTCTCCTTACTCGACTGGCTTCCATGGCAACCAAAGCGCGCAGGCCAGGCGTCATCTCCCCCGCCCACCACGCGGGCCACACCATTCGCAAAGAGATAGTCTTGGGGGAGATGGAGGCATGAGAACTTGGTAGAATGCCTACGCACCTACTAGGAGTCCACTTTTCTACCTAGTTTGAAACATACACTTTTTTTTCACCCCTCTCCTACTGTCCTGGCGAGAGTAGCGACACGCCTCGCCTGCTCGTCTCGAACGTCTCCCCCACCTCAGGCCCGCGAATGGGGAGGCTCGCGGGTCGGCGCGGGTTGGAGCAGACGTGGGCGTGCGCATCCTACGTAGAGTGAACGGGGCGGGCCGCATGGAGGGCGGAGGGAGGGCGGGCAAGATGGCGCCCGGCAAGTGATCTGCCCGGATTTCTCCAGCGGTCGCTGCGGCACTCGGGCGGGGGGTTCTACCCCCGGCTGTCGCCCTTCTTCCTCTCCCCGCCCCCAGAGCTTCCTCCTGCCCTTCCTCCCTTTACTTTGGCGGGTGGGGGGAGGCAGACTTGGTTCCCGGGACACCATGTCGGACTCTGAGGAGGAGAGCCAGGACAGGCAACTGAAAATCGTCGTGCTGGGGGACGGCACCTCCGGGAAGGTCAGTCCTCGAGCGGGCTCGCCGTCCAAGCCTGCAGCAACCCCGGCGCGGCCCCGGCGCCCCCAGCCTCCTCCCTGAGTCCCGGGGCCTCTGGGCCCCAGCCCGACTGGTCGTAGCCTGGGGCTGGACACGAAACAGGCACTTGGTAAAGGCCGGCGAGAACTGTCCAGCCCCCCACCCCCCCTTTAAATTAAAAAAGAAAAAAAGAAAGAACGAAAGAAAAAAGTCACTTCCCAACTCGCTGACTGCATCGCGAATTCCCGCTTGTCCTTCAAGACTGGGGCCAGCATCGCTCCCCGGGAAGCCTTCCAGCTTCTCTCCTCTGATGACTGGCGAGGATCTGCCAGGGCTTGTCCTCCTTTTTACTGGAGTCCAGGTCACACTTTGCTCCTGCCTACCCCCGCCCCGCACTGCCCCCTCCGTTGCCGTTTCTCATGCCTCCACTTCCCTGGGAGCCCCCACGAGTTTGGCCGTGGAATCAGGTCTCCTGGGTGAAAAGTGACTGACTGGTCGGATCACCGGAGGGCAAGCTGCTAACCTGTTCGTGCTCCCTCTGTAAAGGGGGTGTGGCTCGGGGTCGCCTCAAAGCATGAAGTGTGTAAATACACAGTCAGTGTGAAAATCCACAAAAAGGACGTGGGTGCACTCAATAAACGGTAGTGGCTGCTCTATGGGCACCATACCTGTCCAGCTCTGTTCCCAGCACAGCACCTGTCAGCACATTCATTCAACAAATACCTGCTGGGCTCCTCGTGCGGGCTGGACGCGGCGGGCAGAGCTGTTAGCAGCGCAGGGGGGGTCCTCGCCTAGAAGTCCAGCTTTCGGTGGGGGTCGGTGGAATGAATGGGAGTGCGTGCGTGCGTGCGTGGGAATTTCAGGCAGCCAGTCCCCACACGTCCTAGGCGGGGTTTTTAACCCGGGGTTGCGGAGCTTCTGAGATGCAATAAACATTGCCGGGTACTTGTTCTTTGGGGAGCTCGGTCCGTAGGATCTCAAAGGGGTCTGTGGCCCACCCCCCACATAAAGCGAAGGCCTTATGCCGGGGCGCCTTCACACCTGTCGCCTCTGCCAAAGGCGCCAACACTGTCTCTGGGATTACTGCTGAAGTCTCTCTCCTTTCTCCCCTGCCTTTTCCCAGCCAGAGCCTTCAGGTGGTTACTACCAGTTAGTTTCCCGTTTTCCGCCTCCCACTTCCTTGTTCCCGGCCCTGGTGGTTTGGACCCTGGTTTCCCTGGTGACGAATGCTCTTGGTCTCTTCCAAATTCCTGGGATTTGGCACATTTCGGCTGCCCCTTCTCTTCGGTTCTCAGATTTGAGTTTCGGGGGGCCTTGGGAAACATGTCATTCATGTGCAAAATTTGGGGAATTCTGTTAATTTCTTTCTTGTTCTATATTTTGTTATTGATTTTTATTGCTGAGGAAAAACAATTTACATAACATGCTCTGATTACCTGTAAGCTTTTTAGGGAAGAGAATTTGGGATCACTTTTCCTTATAAAGTATTAATTCTATTAATTTTTGTACATTTAAAACAACTTTTTGAATGGATAATTGTTTTAAACCAATCCATATTGTTTCTACCACCCTTATTCAATAAAAAATTGTTACATTTTTAGTATTCTCATCTATCATATTTTCTTTTGAATGCCTAGTAATTTCTTATTTCCTAATTTTTTTACAGTCAAATCACAGCAGTTTATTTTCTGTTTAAAATTGTAATGACAATCTGTAACACTAATACACTTATAAAAAGACAAGATTACCCATTATCCTACATTCTGTCATAATTTTTTAAATTTTTATTTTTCCCAGTATTTATCTGTTATCATACCTGTATTAGTTGAAATTGGTTCATAATTCTGTATCTAGATTTTTCTTTTGGCTTCTCATACACGTGTTTCTCTTGTTAATTTAATGTGAATAATTATGATTTTTCATCTCTGTCTAAAATTCTGTGTAGGCTCAAGCATATTTTTCCCCTTCTGTACTGTTGAAGAACTGTCATTCTGCTTCAGAGGATGAGTGATATTCTTTATGGTGTTTTGACTTAGTTTTCATCATTTTGATTCATGTCTATTAACACTGCAAAGACTTTTTCTGCTAGAAATTTTCAGATACAAGCATCAGAAACCTAAACTTTTGTCTTTACACATGCCTCAAACTTTTATCTCCACACCCCATTTAGCTCTCAAATTATTGGCAGCTGCCAACGTTGCCATTCTGGCCCGTTTACTGTCCTTTTCTATTACGGATTCTGCCTCTTTCATTCTAATTTGTATTCTGATTTAACTCCTGGCAGTTTTTTGTAGCGATGGTTTGTCTTGCTTGCTCTAACTCAGAGCATTTTGATACATACTGACAGAAACAGTAAATTACTGAAATGACCACCAACAGTTTCTCCAAGAGAAATTCAGCTCCTGCGCTTAGTAACACATGTTCCTACTTCTTTCCTATTTTGATTCATACTTTTGATTTTATTACATATTTTAAAAGAATTTTTAAAGGCAAAATGTTTTTTTATGATGTCTTTTCAGTACTAGTAAGTGTGGTATGGTTAGAAATTGTTAACAAAAAGTTTACCCCCCCACCCAAATACACTGAATCAGATAAAATGTTTCAGATATGGTAGATGATTAGATGGTTGTTCACTTTATAACTGTTTAAGAAGGATATTTACACAATGTGTGTGTTACACAAGGTGTGTGACAAATTATTGGATGTGAAAAATAGCACAAATACTACATAATTGAAGAGGAGGTGCCTCCTCCTGATTTGGTTGATACTGTTTAATTTTTATTATAATTATGGAACGGTGTCCAGAGATGATATAAGAATCCATTTTAGTATTTTGTGTTCTCAATGGTCTATACTCTTGACAGATTATACTTCATTTTATTTGAAACCCTCGCTTTATGTTTGCCTCAAAGTATGAGGGTAGAAGTTTCCAAGAACCATAGAATTTTTCTGAATATTCATTTAATATAAAAATATTGAACTTTGAGATCTTAAAAGTGAAAAATTACCTTAAATAACATTATGCTGATGTTACATATGCCCTGAATTTCTCTTTGACTTAGAACACTGTTTCAGTCCATATATTAAACATTTGGAAATATCTAAAGTAGTGGTGATGATAGTTATTTTTCTCTAAAACTCCGAGCCTCTTCACAAATGATTTTGTGCTCTGAGTTAAACAAGTTCAATGGCATATATAAGGCTGAGTGAAAAAAGGGTTTAAAAAGGAGTATTTGCCTTTTTTATGATGATTTCTCAGTTTTTATAGTATTGTTATGTGCTTTAGGGAAGCCAAATAAATTTTCATTTTGGTGTAGTGGGTTTCTCTCTCATTGTCTACCAGAACATCTTTCTTGTAGTGCTCAATGAATATTTGACCAAGTGTCTCAGAAGTTTATTAAAATACTGAATATTTAACTATTATAAAAGAATTGAAATTGGGGCAAATTGCCATTTGTGTGAAAAATAAAGGAATTTTACATCTTTTTGTTTAAAGGAATTGAAATTTGGTCATTTTCTTTTGCACTGCTGTACTTATTTCAAAATTAATTATAATAAACTGCATAGGGAATTTTATCTTAATTTTAAGTACTTTAGGAGTTGACATCTAATTTTAACTTTTAAAATACAAGTGCTATTTTTCCTTAACTTTGGTAGTGTGTCTTGAGGGGCATAAAAGCTCCATGAGGCTGCCTTTCTCTTCTATTTGGGAAAGTTTACAAATAGTGAATTTAAAATGTTTAAGAAGCTTGTAAGTTGACTTATTTCAGTTGTTACCAGAATGATTAATTATTCTTTTGCTTTAATAAGAAATGGTACTGTAAACGAAAGCCCTCGAGTTTTCAATACAGTTTTGAGTTGTTTTTTTACAAAAATGCAGATACTATATCTACCTGTTCTGGTTCTAATATTCCTATGACTTTTAAGCTTTATAGTTCATGGGTGGGAAATAATTTATTTTTGCTTGCTTAATATTAATCTTAAAAATACCAACTCCTTTTTTATAAAGCTATGTATTACCAGAGTCATTCTATAGAATTACTTTCATTTAACAGCTTCAATGTAGAGAAAAATTGAATACCTAAAGATACTTTTCTTATGGTTGGTGGAGGGAGAAAAGAAATTCTATAAACAGGCTTTCCCCTCCTTAATCATTTCTTATTATTGGCTGAGGGCACAAACTACTCAAAATTTTTAATCTCAGAAATGAAACTTAGAGTTCTCTGAAATTTGAATTAAACTGATATATATAGATATAGGATTCAGATCTTTTATCAGGATGCTTTTGTTTCAAATGATAAATTTCAAATTCTAATGTCCGGCAAGGTGAAGGAGCTTGACAATCAGGGGATTTAAAGAGATCTAACTGATGAGTCTGTTGTCCCCCTGATTGCTGTTGTCAAGTGATGTTTACCTGGTGGAGGGAGCTTTAAGTCCCTCCTCCCTTGGTAACTGATTAGAGCTGTTTAAAGTTGTTTGTTGGATTAATGGGAGTGTGAACATTAAGATTACTTAATAAGATTTAGGAGTGATATTATGTTATATTTCTAAAACAAAGTCATTAATTTTGATATTATGTGCATTAATTTTTTTAGACCTCCTTAGCTACCTGTTTTGCTCAAGAAACTTTTGGGAAACAGTACAAACAAACTGTAGGACTGGATTTCTTTTTGAGAAGGATAACATTGCCAGGTAAGAGACTGAAAGTATAATGAAGAAAATTATGCATGTTTTACAATAAGAGACATAGGCAGAAATGTGTAAAATAAATTTTGGGGTTGCTTCTGTGTGAAAATATATGTCATCAGTAAATTTATCTTAGGGAGGTTAGCTTACATCAGCAGCTACCATGAGGGCATTGCCCACATGTGAGGATAAAGTTTATATATGAATACTCCTCCGCTCTCCTACTGATTTTGACTACTGCAGATTTTTTGAAGGATAAACAATAGTTGCTTATAAAATCCTAAAACATCGTAAAGAAATCAAATGCTATACAATTATGAACAGATATTGTATAAACTAAATGGAAAAGACTGGAAGGGATTATTTCTTTAAATATTATTTTGATTAGCCTCTGCTTCAGTTTTTTTGTTTGAAACTTGGACCAGAAGTATAATGTAGCTATGGAACTTCTGTGCTCTAATATGTGAATGCTGTTTTATACAAGGCAGCGTGAAATTGCTGGCATTTAATAGACCACTAACATTTAGGGTCCCTAGGCACTCATAAAAATACAGTTTGAGCATTCAAGACGTTTCAGTTCACCATGCAAAGAAACTATTTAGATGCCAGTTGCAGCACATTTTGTGGGAAATACAGGGAAATAATAACAAAAAAAGAGTGGCTTCTGTCTTAAGTTAGTTTCTGAACAATTGGGGCTTTAAAATGCTCTGTCCATTCACTGTGATGGTTAAATTATATGTTTAAAGAATTTTATTAAAAACAGTTTATCTTGATTGACCTTATAAACCAGCACATCCCTCTCCTCACTGAGGAGATCCATTGGGATAAAAACGGTTGCAAGTGTAGTGTCAGAATCGGTTGCAAGTGTAGTGTCAGAATCGTGTGCCGGGATGTGAGTGATAGTGTAAAGGGTTTAATAAAATCCAGTCTGATTAAAATACTGTAATCTCTCCGACACCCATCTCTCAGACAGCTCTCCATGAAAGTCTTAAGAGCAGCTCATGAAAACTCTTGGTGACCAAAGGTGTTCTGCATATCTCGCTAGTTGATAGACTTATATTTTGTGATGGCCTGTATTTATTTAGCTACCAATGAAAAATAAGTTAGAAGATACAGTATGAGAAAAGGATTCTAATTTTCCATTATGGATTATTTTAAGCAAGAGGTTTAAATGAGAAACAGATGCATATTTAGTTTCATTTGTATTTTAATATATTCAAAACTGAAAGTTTCAGTTCATTTTTATTATTCTCATTCTTATGGATAGATTACTGCCAAATTCGTATTTGTATCAGTCACTAGCAGAATACACGCACAAATTGCATACGTGCTGGAAACTTTTTTCACAGCGGTTTTTTCAGAAATACCAG
>VMDR010014046.1:0-24012 GCA_007922815.1 Macrotus californicus | reverse complement strand
ACCTGGTAAGTTTCATAGTGACTGATCAACTTCTGATATCTCTAGTATAAATTAAAATGTTTATATTTGATATTTATTAAGTGAATTTCACATATAACAATTTCCCTTTTAGAAAGTTACTGCATGGCTACAAGTTTAGTCTCGTGAAGATCACAAGCAAATTTTTAAGTTGAGGCTAGAAAATGTTTTAAAATGTACAATGTTGAATTAGAACACACCAACTTGGCTCTAACCCTTAGTACCCACATTATTTGGGGACAGATGTTTAAATTCTGTGAGTTCCAGTTGGCTTGACTATAAAGTAGAGATAATATTCACTTTGTAGGGGTGATTTAGAATCACTGATCACAAGTCAAAGTACCTGCCAAGGATTATGCGCAACAGTAGGTCACTGTTCCTAACAGATAGGAGAGGAATGCGAGCTAATGCTGGGAGCATGACTAACAGTTTGTTCCAGAGGAAGAAACAATTTAAAAGACCAAACTCAAACAATAATTAGAATGGGCCCCAAACATAAGAACCCTGATGGACTAGAAAACATTCTCTCTTTCCCTCTTATCTTCTCGCAGTCCTTCTAGCCCCATTCCCTTCCTACTGCAATATAGAATAATGATCTAGCAGGAAGAGCTCAGCACAAATGTCTATCCGTACTTCCTGATGGGCCAGTCCCCTCTCCTCCAAAAAGATAAGCCAGAGATTTCTACAAAGCTTTGGCTATACCTCACCTACTGCTAGTTAAGTCCCTGGTAAGTCACACCCACTCCACATGTAACTTACTCTCCTAGTCAAACTGATATATACCTGTTGCCCCTTGTGCTCACCTACCTCTGTCCCTTTGCACATGCTATTCCTCTCCACTCACCTCATTTCTTGCCAGAAAATTGACCATTGATTCCAAGACCACATCAAAGTTTACTTCATCTTCACAGTGTCTCCTGAGAGGTTTTTCTTTCCATGGACATCTCTTATTATATTATGGCTGTGTCAGTCTAAATCTTATCTCCCATTAGTTAAGGAAGCCCCCTGAAATGGTGATCATGTCTTCATATTCTCCACAGTACCTAGCACAGCTTGTTCTAATATGTGATAGAGATGTATTTTGAGTTTTAGACGTTAGTTCAAGAATTAATTCACATCTTTGCAGTAAACTGCCATTCATCGTCAGTATAAAAATCACAACAATGCTAAATATTGGTATTCCTGTGAACAGTAAACATTGAATGGAAAAGACTTCATTTCTCCCTCTCACCCCTCTCTCTTTTCCTTCTCTTTGAAACATCATTTTCCCTTTTTGAGTCAAAATCAAAAATACATATTTAGTTTCCTGATACTATTTAAGGTATTGTTACAGAACAGCAACAGTCCTGGAGGGAACTTTAAAGGGTGAAGTAAGCCACTCTCTTATTTCAAAATAAGGCTAATGAACTCTTCCTAGAGAAGTGAATATATGTGTATACACTTGAAGATTTACTTTTAAAAAGAACTAGATTAGAAAGGCAAGGTAAAGCCCACTCTTTCTTCTTCAGTTAACTCCTTTCTGTTCCAGCAGTTCCTGTTTTTCAGTCATCATCTCTCTGATGCATTTTGGCATCCTCAAGGAGAATATGACTGAGAAGAACAGAAATGTTATTTTTCTAATAATTCTGGTCACTTTTTCCACTGGAATTTAGAGAGAATGAAATTCTCTTTGTATTCTTTAAAACAGTTCCCTGAACCAGCACACTTGTCTCCTAATCAGCATCAACTATTATGCAGTAGCAATTTTTCATTTGGGGTAAAGTCACTTCATAGAATAGCCATTGAGGTAACACAAAATATTCAAATGTAAGGACCCTAGGGCATTAAGAGATCATCTGGTTCATTCCTCTTAGTTTGGTTTAGCTAAATCAGACCTTTTTTGGCTCCTTGACAGTATCTTATTAAAATAATTATCTAATTATCCTTCAGCATTTATTTTTTTAATTCAGTTCCCTAATATTTGCTCAGAAGTCATGCTTGTCCCCTCTTTAATTATTTGGCTAATGCCTTCTTATCTGTCTCTTATAGTCCTTAACCCTTTTTGCGTACTAGCAGAATCGTGTAGGTGATTCTAGTAACTGAAGACATAAATGAGGGTGAATTTGCCACTGTACTTTTCTCCTTGTTAGTAATTCCAGCTTTACCCCTCTATTTCATGTACCCAACCTACTAATGTTCACACCACAGACTTGTTATTCCAGTCAAAATTCAAACTGGATTTAAATGTTATGATCACAAGTGAACTGTTTGCTCCCTCTTCCGTGTTCCTGTTGTTCTACATACTTATCTCTATTTGATTATGTATATTTCCATTTTAAAATATATATCAGTTTCTTATCCCTATTAAAACATAAACAGTCAGAAATAGGACCAAAATGCACGTCTAGGGTAAATGTTCAATGAATATGAACAGCAAAGGAAGAGAGGAAGAAAGGAAGTTAGTTTAGAACTCCAGGAGGCCACAAAGATGATTACGTTTAACCACACTTCACAAATGAGAAAATAAAACAGTAAGGAATTGAGCCAAAGCCATATACCTGTGAGAAGCTGTTCTGGACATTTAGAAATGTGGGGCACCAGCCAGCCATTGTCCCATTCATTTGCTAAGAGCACTCTGATTTTAGACCCTTGCCCAACCAGAACTTTTGTTTGGACTCCTAGGGGAAGAAGAGTTTTTCTATCTGCAGCCTTGAGCCTAGGAAGATTTAGGACAGAAGCTGCTGGAAGCCACTGCCCCACCATTTGGAGCCAACACAGAAGAGACAAAAGCTGGAGAAGTGAGGAGAGATTCAGTATCGTGATGCTTCTTAAATCTTTGAGTCAAGAGAAACCCATGTAACAAATATGTTTCCTTTTTTTCTTTTTAAATTAATCTTGTTTATTCCATTACAATTGTCCCAACTTTTCCCCTTTGCCCATCTCTTCCCAGACCAACCCCTGCTCCCACAGTGAGTCCCTGCACCATTGTCCATGTCCATGGGCCATTCATACTTGTTCTTTGACTAATCCCTGCCTCTTTCTTCCACTATTCCCCTCATCCCTCTCTGACAGCTGTCAGTCTGTTCCATGTTTCCATGTATCTAGTTCTGTTTTGTTCATTACTTTATTTTGTTCATTAGATTCCTCTTACAAGTGAGATCATGTGGTATTTGTCTTTCACCACCTGGCTTACTTCACTTAGCATAATAGTCTCCAATTGCATCCATGCTGTTGCAGCAGGTATGAGTTCCTTCTTTCTTTCCTGCAGCATAGTATTCCTATGTTTCTTTTTTTATTTAGGGTTGACTTGGGCTTTGGGACTTGGTCCTAACTAAATTCATGCAGTTCTTCAATGAAAGAACGGATCTTCTAACTTTAAACCTGTGTTCTTTTCCCTACCTTGGTCCTGTATGCCACTGTCCCCAATGTTATTTCCTTTTCCTTTACTGAAGGATAATTCTTCTCTAGCAATTCTACCCTGAGGCTTCCAGCATTTAAAGACAACCTAGTTATCTTTGAATGGACCAGAATCTGGTGACTGGGAAGATTACCTCACCCATCCCTACGTGTCTGGATCCCAATTTACCAATCCCCCCAAAATGCTTGCTATTAGAGGTCCAATATTCCCAGGGACTTTAATCTCATTCCGGATGTATTCTGGTTTCTATTTATTCAGACTTTTGAAGACCAGAGCCCTAGGGAGCCCTGGGTCTTGTTGCATACATGGGTGCGGCCTTATCAACACAGAGGCAGAAACTCTACGCATTCAGAAAGCCCTGAGTCAGAGGTGGTACCTACACAGTTATTGAAATTGATTACCTCGGGTTGTTGAGGCGACTTTTGTGACCTTACAATGTTAGCGGAAAGAGTCATACCCACTCAGTAACTGATCTAGTGCCTATGTGGACACATGGGGCCCACTCCTACCTTCCCTAGCAAGGCTGATGACAGCTCAACTAAGCCAGGGGGAAATCCCAAAACCAGAAATCAGCACAGCATTCTAACCTACCATTAATACTGCAAAAACAAAATACAGTTAAGTCTGCTAAAGTTTCCTGCCGGGCCTGGGAGAAACTTGCAACCACAGAAAAGATGTGAGGATCAAGTTACATTACGGCAGCTTAAGAGTCAAAAATATTTGATACTATAAGATGTATGTATAAGAATATTCACTACAACATTATACTGACAAATGAATCCAAAGAGCCTAAATTCCCATCAGTGGGCAGCTGGTTAAGTAAATTATGATACATGCCTCAGTGGACTTCTGTAAAGCATTAAAATGAAAAAGATTGGTCTCCATGTCCTGATATGCAAATACCTCCAGGACATGTTTTTAAGTAAGAAAAAGCAAGGCATAGGAGAGTGTGTGTAGGATGAAACTATTTATTTCACTGTGACGGGTAGAGAGCCCTCTGACTGGGCACACGCGTGCTCACGCGGGCACACACACACACTCCTGCTTCACTATGCAGAGTGTCTGCAAGGAACCACAGGAAACTGGCTTCAGAGGTGGCCTCAGGGAAGGAGGCTGCAGTGCTGGCGGGCCGTGTCGAAGGGAGACTAACTTTTCAATCTATTTCCTTTGGTGCCATTTGAATTTGTGTTACCATCTCTCCACATCACCTATTAAAAATAAAAATAAAGAATAGTCCAAAGTCTGCCTTTGATTTAGAGCTTAAAAATGAAAACATTAAGATTTTATATTCCTTTTTTCCTACAAGGCAAAAGCTGGTGCCTTCCATCTTTGTTACGTGCTTTTGAACAAATAGGCTCTCGTATTTTTAGACTTTCTCCCTGGAGCCCAGAGCTCACAGTATTAAAGTAACCAGGGAAATATTGAGGAGCTGGATATCAAGTTCTGTGTCCTAAATATTTTTCAGTCATGAAGAAACTAGCTTTCCTCCTAATACTGCTGGTCATACCAGTAGAAGCATGCACTGAGGTAATTTCTCCTTTTCTGCTAGATTAAAGAAAGGGTTTAATCTTTTTTCTCTTCCTCTCAGAGAAGTTTCTATTGTTCTTTTCCTCAAAGTGAACAGATATCTGAAAACAACTCCAGTGAATTTCTGCTGGAAGAAGCAAGAAGCTATTAAGAACGGCACTCGAGGCCACTGTGAAGTCCATTACCCCAGAAGTGGATTAAGGCAAGTTTGCAGAAATACATTGGCCAGCATTATCATTCTCACCTGAGAGAACATGGCTCCTATTTAGCAGGAGACAGATGTTCTTATCTCATTTCACTGACAAACTAAAATGAAATAAATAAAAAGTCCACCTCCCCAGACTTTGTTTGCTGTTTAAATTTTGAAGCACATACTTTGGATGGGGTTATTTTTCCCCCATCCATCCACTCCAACCACTTCCTCTGAGGTTCTCAATGGTACCTGCCTGGGACTGTGCCTCTGAACTACCTAGCTTGAGTTCAGTCCCAGACACCTTGGAAATTGTTCAGAAGGACAATGAAGACAAAGACTAAGCATAAACTGTGATGGCTTGTGAAACAATTTGCGTAAACTCCAGATATTTATCCCACAGTTGTTCCTTAAGCACAGAACTTCACTGGTGTCAGTTCCAAACAGACTCTAACTGTAACAAAATCATCTGAGCAGAAACTTATTTGTGATGCTCCTCTCTAGGACTGCAGTACACCAAAGGGCAACAGATCAAGTTGAATTGTACCCAGGTTAATGCTTAAAAGTGGGCTTAGAGAGAGTAAATGTAGTTCAAGTTGAACCTTGCCTAGTTTCCAAAAGATATACAGTTCTCAGGAAGTCCATTTCCAATAGTAGTGTCAGAGATTTCTTCCATTTAATAGATGGTGAAGAAAACCATGAATCAAGACTGAAAGGCATATTTGTCAAGCTTAATAAGAAGGCTACAGGAGGACAGTCCCTGCAGACTCTATCCTGTCCATGCTGCACCTCAGGCAGTAGATGTGAGGAAGGACATCCTGTCATATACAATAGGATTTGAGATCAAGTAGTGGTTACAACTTCCTTGTCCTGAGATCAGTAGTTCTCAAGTCTGGCTGCTCATCTGTCTCCTAAGCCTGACACTTTCCCCCAGAAGTTCTGACCAGCCAGTGTTGAGGACGGCCAGGGCAGCTGCATCTCCTCGGGGTTCTGCTATGTAGTCTGAGCTGAGCACTGCAGGCGTGGCTCACTGAGGACACTTGGGCAATGAGACCAGCTTGAAGTCACTTCCCTGGCTAAAGGGACATACCAGACAAACCTGGTAATTCATCAGCCTCTGCACTGCATACCACTTTCCTGAGTGCGATGCACACTTTCATCACTGCCCTACAGGGTAGGCAAGGTGGGATATTTATCACCATTTCACAAATGAAGAAACTGAAGTTTCAAGAGAAATGCTTGCAGGTGCACACTAAGTCCGAGTCAGATCCAGAATTCCAGACAAGGCCACGACATTTCTCCCTACAGCACTGTAGCTTCCTCTAGCCTTCAGACCCGAGATGAGCGGCCTTGGTGCTGGCAACCATTCTGCTTCCAAGAAGCAAAGGAAAAGGTGTAAAATCCATTCTATAGCTGAAAAATACAACTCCTTAATTTTACAAATAAGGAATTTTAAGCACAGTGACTTGCCCAAGGTTACATAGCCAGTTAATGGCAAGCAAAATAAACAACAGTGGGATTCGAATTATTAAAGACAAAAAGCAAAGCAAGATGTAAGGAAACGGTACATCCCCTGCTTGGAGTTTCAGTGGAAGTCGAAGTAGTTGTGGCACAGAGAGCTGCTGTGTATTTGGAAGGCTGCCCACTGCGCTGAGAAATGGAACATGGCAAGGGGGTGGCCACACAAATCACTGAGGTCACCTTGCATGGTCTTTATGAGTATGCCAGCCAGTTCGTGTCGTGTGTGTGTGTGTGTGTGTGTGTGTGTGTGTGTGTGTGTGTGTAGGTGTTAATTGCCAAAAGGAATGCTCAAGCAAGCAGGAGCCTGTATATATTTGGCAAAGCTAAAGAACAACAACAAAAATCTCCCTGGAAAGCGTTAGCATAATTATATAGCCAGTCTGTTTCTTACCTAGAGGTAAATTCAGGCTCCACCATTTCTGTCAATTGTGATGATCATTCATGATATAGAAGTGTGCAGAGGAGAGGTCCCCCCTCTCTTATCCTAATTTCTCTCACCCTCTAGTGTAGCTAGAGATAAACCCAATTCCTGTGAAACCGAAACAAACTTCAAACCCATGTCAGAGCCTGCCGGAGAGAGTGATTTACAAACTGCCAGCAGAACATCGGTGTAAACAGAATAATGCACATTAATTCCCAGCAAGTCAATTAGCATTCAGTTATTCTGAACAGGGCCTGACCTTGGCGCCTGAGGATGTGAACAGAATACAACCTGTAGCTTAAAGGAAAATGCCACCCCCTCCACACGGAGACGCGGGTCTCTAAGGCTCACAGGCCCAGGGAGCACTCTTCCTCCTGAAGACGCACACGGGGGACAAAAACCATCCCGACAAAACTGTTGCATTCCAGAACTGATGTCTTTTTGCCTTTGAGCTCAGGAACACTTTGATGACTCTCACCTTAGATCTAAATTTCTCAGGGAGCCGTGGTCCACTGCATTGCAGAGGTACCCTTCACTTCAACACTTCTGAGGGTTCAAAGGTCTCAAAATGAAGACTTGCTCACATTTCTTCGAATAGTTCTTTAATTGCTCATTCAAAGAAGAGATTTTATTTGTAATTGCCATGCTTATTATCATTACCTCTGCTTTCTGGGGACACTTTTGCTTGACTTGTGAACAATGATCAACCAGGGTCTCCCACAATGCTTTGTGACTCCAGTATGGTGAGTCAGGCACCTCGAGAAGGTAGGTACCCATCTGAGTCCACTGAGCAGAGCTTTCATACTTTAGTTTGCATAGGAGTCTCCTGGGACCTTGTAAAGGGAGATTCTGATTGAGTTAAGTCTGGAATGCACTCTGAGATGCTGTATGTCTTATAAACTCCCAGCTGAACCTGGTACTGCAGGTCCAAGGACCACATTATGTGGTACTACTCGGACTACTTGTCTGAGGAGCTTCTTCCATGCAACAAGTAGTTCTTTAAAAGGGGGTCACTTCAGTGATTTCAAGATTCTGCTATTTGTAACAGGAGGTGTCTAAACACTCTTTAGATAAGGGTCTCAGACTGGTCTGATGCAGGCCCCCTGGACATGCAAGTTTAGAGGAACTCCTCCAACATAAACTTTTTGTGTCCAGAGACCCCCTTTTGAGACAGTTCTGAGTTTTATTGTTTGCTCACTTGTTTGTTTTGCAGAGTTCACAGTTGTCCCCACGAGGTTAATTTGATGGAGATGATCCAAATTCCTATAGCATTAATGGCCCTTGGTTCTGTTGGACCATCAATTGATAAAGAAAATACTGATATAAACAGCAGACTTGATAATATTTCTTCCCCCAGATATTGCAAGGTCAATTGGCTGGGTCCTGGGTTAAGGCAAAAATAAATTCAGTAGGCACAGCAATTGGCAGCAGGGGAAAAGTCTGATTGGAGTCCCTCTCTAGTGTATTCAGCAGGTACAGTCCAGGCAGCACTCTGTCCCATCCCCAGCCTCTCCTTCCCCAACACACATGGAGGCACACGCACATGCATGCGCACGCGCGCGCACACACACACACACACACACACACACACACACACACGCGCGCTTCCTAGCCAGTTTCCCTGGAATCATTTGCAAGGCTTTGTGCTCCCGTGTGTCCAGGCCATCTCTCCCCATAAATTTTCAGGTTTCTAGGCCATTAATAATATAACAATAAACAGTGATAATAACAATAATAATAATTACTGTTTAAATTCTTATTACAGCCCTTTGGGATAGGTACAATTATTATTTTCATTTTATGGATGAAGATTCTAAGGCATAGAGAGGATAAGCAATTTGTCCAAGGTCACACACCTAGAAAAGAGGGGTACAAGCACATAGTCTGGCCCCAGAGTCCATTCTTAACATACTTGTCCATACCCTTTGCAGAGAGAAAGAGAGAAAGAGAAAGGAAGCATTATTATCCTCTTTATCTTTTACAGTGGATGGCTCATTAAAACCAGAGCCAAAATAATTAGCAACCAAATAAATTAGTTTCCTTTCCAAGAGAGTGTTTTCAAACACTCCCCTGAGGTGAGGGAAAATATTTGCATTCTGTCCCTGTTGGTGGGGTGTGTGAAGTGGAGTGTACTCCCTTAGAATGGGTTGGACCCTTCAAAGGAGGCAAGAAAGAAGAAAAATGAAACAGTTGTTTCCACAGTAAAATGTGTTGAGTCTTCTTACTCCCTTGTATTTGAATAAGCTCTATCCTCAATTTCAACATTCAGGTTGCACTGCCTTTGTGAGGCTTCCTTCATTACACCAAGCCCAGTCTTTTCTCATTTCTTTAACAACTGTGGCCGATGTTATTAGAATCTCTCTGCATGCCATCTGAGTATAAGCATCACAACTTTTCCCTTGTCTCACATGTATTATTCTGGTCTCTTCTACTTGATTCTAAGCATTGCAGTTTAAACACTTACCTCTAGAATACTGTATAATAATATCAGTTCTTTACATATATTGAGTAATGGATATATCCATGATTTATTGGGCAAACACTGCCACTGTCCTTCCTTAACTCAGGGAACATGGCAATGTGTGACTAGCTTAGGTGGTTAAAGCATCAATTTAGCTGTGCCTGCACAGGCTGGGTCCCAGGTTCTCCTCTATGCAGCCTAGATACCTGCACCATGACAGCTACCTACGATACCCTGGAGCCTAGTTAACCATCTCATACCAATGCAGAATGGTCACAAGAATACTGGACAGGTGATGTACGCTAGATCAGAGCAAATTTAGAAATTACAGTCCTAAGGAAACAAGCTTAGCATTTAGGCTCCATAGATAAAGGCTCATAAGGGTCATCTTTGCACATGAATGGCAGCATTTATTTTTACTATTTTGATTTAGGCATTGAGGAATCCTTCCCCATTAAGTTGGCTGAGGGCCAATGGGAAAAATCCCAGGAAAGGCTTTGCTAAATCCCATATTTTTTAGGTTAGTTATTCACTCATGTGTCTGGATTACATGAAAGATCAGGTGTTTAAAAGACAAAGTTAATTTTGAGCATTCATATGATGATCCCAGCTGAAAAGATACTGGGAAAGATCATTATACATAATACCCATGTTTAGACAGCTTATGGAAAATAAGATCCAGGGTAATATTTAGAATATGATTGGTAAGGCTAACTTAATTTTCTTTGACAGAATGACACATCCTGAAAACCAATAGAGATAATATATCTTGATTTTACTAAGACGTTGATGCCATCTTCTGTGGGGTGCTCATCAACAAACTGGGGAGATGTGGCCTGAATTGTACACAACCATGGGCTGAGCAAACAGACACCCTGAAGGCAATTTCAGGTTGTAATCAGTCGGTCAGTATCAACCTGGGAGTTCCGCTAAGCAATGAAGGTGAACTGGCAACATGCTAGTGGATGCAGCGTTTAGTCATCTACCTAAGTGCTGGCATCAGAATATTATTTGTTTTCCTCCACACAGAGTCATGGGAGCAAACTTACCCCTTTCAAGAAAGACACTTTCCCCCAAAGCTCACAAGAGCTCCTCTGGAGAGGTTTAAAATGAAATAAGTTTTTGTCAGTTGAGAAAAGGTAGTTATGAGAAACTTAAAATGAAAGTGAGTTGATAGATTAGTTACTTCTTTCAATTTTAACCCTTTAACTTCCAATTTTTTTTTTAGAAACACCAATAATAATCCACTACTGTCCGTTTTAATACTGTCTAAACCCCAAATGCTTATAAACAGACCAGGCTAAGAAGTGGGCTATGCAGCAGGCCATACATCTCCCCAGGACAGCAGAATACCAGTGTGACACTCAGGCTTCCAGAAGACTACAAGTAACCCCATTGTCACCATGGAAACGCCACCTGCTTAGAAGGCAGTCTGAGCCATTAAAATCAACAGCCTCTGGACTCTGTGGTCTTTGGGGAAAACTGAAATTGGTATATTTTCCTCCCTGACCTCTGCCTTCCACTTCCGTGTCTCTTTCCACTCTTTACTCGCGGGCCTCGCCATGTCGCTAAGAGATCATCAGGTCATCAGTCTGGTTCTGGCTTTAACTTGCATCCCTCTGCAGCTTAATCCCTAAAGTTCACTTTTGTTAATACTAAGCTCAGTGCAGTGCCAGAAGCCCCTGCTTCTCCTTCACTGGGTTGTGGTAAAGATTGAAGCTCATTTATGTGGAAGCAAGTGAAAAATGTTAAAGTGCTTTATGGGCATGTTTTGATTTTTCCTGTTGTTTTTGGCACCCATGACAGTACCTGGCATATAGCAGGTTCACATTAAACATGTGTGGAATGAACAAATAAACAAATGGAAATACATTCCATCTTACACATCAAAATCAAGTCAATCTTCCTAAAATTCAGTCCTTTAAAAAAAAGTTGACTTTAATTAAGTGCTTTGTTTAAAAGAAGTACTACAGGAAGACTCTTCAATGAATTATTTAATGTCATCATCAAAACAGCCCTCCACAGTAGAAAATTTAGTATCGTCACTTCACATGTAAAGAAACTGAGGCAGAATCAGAAGGCCAAGGGCACCTAGTTAGTTAGTGGCAGAGCCAGGCCTGAATCCAAGCAGTCTGACTGTGCAGCTAGCATGCAACAGCTACGATATTCTACTGCCAACTTCATAAAAAAGTATTTAATATATTTTCTTGTCTATAAAACAAAGCCTAATCTTCAGAGTCTTCTATGTAGTTTCCTCCAGCATATTACCCCAACTTACAATTCTAATTAGTTTTATACATTCTAGAATGGTGCTTTTTTGTGGGGGGGGGGGATTGTTTGTTTGTTTTTTACCTTGCTTGTACTTTTAGATTTATCTAGGGAAGTTTCAAAATCCCTGATGTCGAGGCTGTCCCTTAGAAAAATTTCGTGAGAATCTCCAGGTTAGGGACACTGGAAACAGGAGTTTCAAAAAGAATTCTTGATGTTACCCCATATGCAGCTGAGTGTTAAGAACCTCTGCTCCACAATGTGAACACATTGACTAATTTAATTTTGTCCTCCACCCATTTGTTCCCATTATTCCCCACTATTTAGAATATCCCATCCTTATTTGAGTTTTAGAATTGTTTTTCTATTTTAAAAAAATGTCTCTGGAATTTTTATAGGGATTGCATTGAATTTATAAATAACCTTGGGTAGTATGGGTATTTTAATTATATTCATTCTTCCAAACAATACACTTGGGGTATCTTCTATTTTATTGTGTCGATGAGGAAAGAACAAATAGTGTTAGAAAACTGGATAGCCACATGCAAAATAAAATTGTACCTGTATCTTACACAATACACAAAAATCTTTTCACAATGTAATAAAGACAAATGTGAGAATTAAAACTCCTAGAAGAAAACATAGGGAAAAACTTCTTGACATTGGTCTTGAAAATTATTATTATTTTTTTGTATATCACACCAAAAGTACAAGCAACAGCCCTGGCTGGCATAGCTCAGTAGATTGAGCGTGGGCCTGCGAACCAAAGGGTCACCAGTTTGATTCCCAGTCTAGGGTACAAGCCTGGGTTGCAGGCCAGGTCCCCAGTAGGGGGCACATGAGAAGCAACCACACAATGATGTTTCTCTACCTCTCTTTCTCCTTCCCTTTCCCTCTCTCTAAAAATAAATAAATAAAATCTTTATTAAAAAGTACAAGCAACAAAAGCAAAACTAAGCAAGTAGGACTATATATCAAACTAAAAAATTTTTGCACTGCAAAGGAAACCATCAATAAAATGAAAAGACAACTTATGGAATGAAAAAAAATATTTGCAAATCACATATCAAATAGAGGTTTAATATTAAAAAAAAAAAAGAATCTCAACAGCTAAAAAAAACCCTGATTTAAAAATGGGCAAAGGAACTGAATAAACATTTTTCCAAAGAAAAAAATACAAATGGCCAACAAGTACATGAAAATGTGCTCAACTTCAATAAACATCAAGGAAATGCAAATTAAAACTACAATGACATATCTCTTTATAACCATTAGGATGGCTATCATTAAGAAGTCAGAAATTAATAAGCATTGGTAAGTATGTGAAGAATTTGGAACACAGTTGGGGGAACTGTAAGTTAATATAGTCACTATGGAAAACAGTATGATGGGCCTCAAAAAATTAAAAATAGAACTACCATATGGCCCAGCAAATCCCTCTTCTGGATCTATACCAACAGGAAAGGAAAACAGGATCTCAAAGAGATATCTCACTTCCATGTTCAGTGCAGCATTATTCACAATAGCCAAGATGTGGAAACAGCCTGTATCCACTGACAGATGAATAAATAAAGAAAATGTGGTAAACATCTACAATGGAATGTCATTCGGACACAAAAAAGAAGAAAATCTTGCCATTTCCGACAACATGAATGAACCTAGAGGATATTGTGATAAGTGAAATAAGCCAGAGAAAGATAAAAACTCCATGACCTCACTTGCATGTAGAAAAACTAAAAACGCCAAATTCATAGAAACAGAGAACGGTGGTTGCCAGGGGCTGGGGAATGGAGAGAAGGGAAGGATGTTGGTCAAAGGGCACAAACTGTCAGTAATGAGATGAATAAGTTCTGGAGATCAAATGTACAGATTGGAGACTATAGTTAAAATGTGTGCTTGAAATTTGTGGAGAGAGTAGATCTTAGGTGTTCTCACCACACACAAGAAAAGGTACATTAGGTAATAGGTTTAATTAGTTTGACTGGGGGAATCATTTCACATTGTGTACATATATCAAAATCTCACATTGTACACCTTAAATATATACAATGTTTATTTGTCAATCATACCTCAACAAAGTGTGAAAAATAGAAGAACTGTGGTCTTTACGAACAATGAAACCCCGTGTAGGGTTTTAAGAAGCAGCGTGACATGGTTCAGAATTGCTTTTTGTTAGGACGACGAGGCTGGGGTATGGAAAAGAACTTGAGAACAAGCAAGGACAGAAGCAAGAGATCAGTTGGGAGGCTATGACAGAGGGTAGTGAAGAGGAGATAATCACATGAATCACCGAACTGCCATGGGACAAAAAGAAGTGGCTGGTGTTAGCAGGTATTTATGAGGAGAAATCAGTAAAGAGTAATTCAATGGTATTTGATGTGGTTTAATGCAAAATTGCCATGAGACATAATCTGAAGCACATTCATCTCTGTTTTGCAATTCTGGGAGTAAGGTACCCCAACAACTGAGTCATCAATTGTAGGTAACCCTTTTAAACAAATAGTTTGATGATATTTAGACTGAATATAAATATACCTTGCCCACTTTGTCAATAAAAACAGTTCAGGCTTCTAGGATTCAAGATGATGAAGTAAAGAATGAAAGTATTATCATCCCTAAAGCACAAAACCAAATCTCACTTATAAGGGGATTTATGATTTCTTTTTTCTACTGGAAAGGAGTTTAACTTATGAAAATTTGATTTTGGTTGATTAAAAATGTCACTGCCAAAAGATGTTTAAATAAATATTTCTTGGAGGAAAAAAATGAAACAAAAACAAAAGTGATTTACTGAATAGATATAAAATGGATTTTACATCCCCTACTGTTGATCTTAGGGCCATTTTAGTTTTCAAAGGTGCCATAGTGAGAGCGACATTTACAATGCCCTCACTAGGTCTTTGATACCTAAAGAAGTTTGAAAATGAGAATGAACTGCACTTTTAAAAGCAGAGGCAGAGTACTTAAATGCTACTTTTTCAATAGTACCCAAAGGTTTGGAGATTTAACCAGCTCCGAAAATATAATATGTGCTCTCTGAAGGAAAATTAGAACACAAATCAAAATTGTTGTGGGAAACATCAGTGCCCTCCAGCAGCCGAGCAGTTGCACAGTGCTGTGCTCACAGCCCCTGCAGCTCTAAGGCCCATTACTCAGAATCTACATTTCATCACAAGCCTGTATGCAAAGGAAAGGGCAGAGGGCTACCTCCCTGTAGGGGTATCAAAATCCTCTCCATTCACACCCCCCTTGATTTAGCAGCTCCCTGGCTCCCTGCCTGAACAGAGAAGTTTAGGGATCTTTCTCTTACAGCCCTGAGAAAGCCCGAGTCATTCTCCCTTCCCTCCCATGCTTCCTAGCAGTTTTGCTGAACCTGGAAGCTGTGTTAGTTTCCAGGCTGCTAGTCATTCACCAAAGATTGTGCTGGGAGTGAGTGTGATTCGGGGCAAAGGTGGATTGAGAAAACACACAGACTTCAGCAAATAATTTAAATTCCAAAGCTGACTAGAGAAGGAGTCAAGCATACATTCATCTTTGGAATATACCCTGGTAACAAAGAACCATGATCGTTGTGTAAGGCACATTATAATAAGTAGCCATCGGAGTTGAATGCTGATAAAAGCAACTTCTACTCTTCATAATCACAATTATACATTTTTAGCCTGAAATTCAATATTTACTCATTCATTCATTCAGCTAACACATATTGGAGCTATACTATATCCAAGGCACTGTGCTAAATTCCATGAAGAAAATTCAAGATAAATGAAACCCAAAGTTTTTACTAAAGGAGCTTACAACATAACAGAGAGGCCAAATACCTGGACTTCTTGAGGGAAAACAATGTGAGTTTAAATATCAGGTCTTCTTGTTAAATTTGGGCTAGCTTATTTTATCTCTCTGGGCTCTGGTTTCCTTGTCTGTAAAATGAAGATAATAAATAGTAATAATATAGCTTCTCACCACGATGGAGGCATAGGTAGACATACTTTGCTTCCTTGCACAACCATAAGAAGGACAACAACCAATCTAAAAACAAAACACAACCAGAACTGCCAGGAAATTGAACTGTATGGAAGTCTGACAACCAAAGATTCAAAGAAGAAACATTCATCCAGATGAGTAGGAGGGGTGGAGATAGGCAGCCAGGGTGGTGAAGACATGATGGCAGGCAAGGCAGTGGTGATGGCAGCACCCAGTGGAACAGGCAGTCCCACATTCACATGTGCTGGATAAAAATCAGTAGGGACAACTGGGGAGCAAGTGATCTCAGCCCCAGGCTAGACCACACAGCCCAGGATTCCAGTGTGAGAAAATAGAGCCTCATAACCTCTGGCTGTAAAAACCAGTGGGGGCTTGAGGTGTTGAAGAAACTGCCAGTCTCTCAGAAGAGTCCATTTAAAGGGTCCACAGACTCCTAGAATGTACAAAATTCCACCCACTCATGGAATCAGCATGACAGCAGCAGCTAGAAGGGGGCCAGTCACTTATGGGATGTAGGAGAAGTGACTGAAAATGGGGCAAGAGCCAAGCAAGCAGCATTTTTCCTCTCTGATCCCTCCCCCACATACAGCACCACAAAGCAGCAAAGTGGATTGTCCTGCCCTGGCAAATACCTAAGGCTCCACCTCTTACAACATAAAAAAATATGACAACATGAGGAATCAAAGCAGCTCTACCTAATACACAGAAACACAGGAAGGCTACCAAACTGAGGAGACAACGAAATATAGCCCAGATGAAAGACCAGATCAAAACTCCAGAAAAAGAACTAAGCGACATGAAGATAGCCAACCCATCAGATGCAGATTTCAAAACACTGGTGATCAGGATGCTCAGAGAAATGATTGAGTATGGTCAATAATAAAGGAAGAACCGAAGGCTATACAAAATGAAATAAAGAAAAATATACAGGGAACCAACAGTGAAGGGAAGGAAGCCAGGATTCAAATCAATGATTTGGAACAAAAAGAAAAAATAAACATTCACCCAGCACAGAAAGAAGAAATAAGAATTCAAAAAAATGAGGAGAGGCTTAGTAACCTCTGGGACAATGTTAAACATGCCAACATCTGAACCATAGGGGTACCAGAAGAAAAACAGCAAGGAATTGAAAACTTGTTTGAAAGAATAATGAAAGAAAACTTCCCCAATTTGACAAAGGAAATAAACACACATGTCCAGTAAGCTCAGAGAATCCCAAAGAAGTTGGACCCGAGGAAGCACACACCAAAACACATCATGATTAGTCAAGATTAGAGATAAGGAGAGAATCTTAAAAGCAGCAAGAGAAATGAAGACAGTTATCTACAAAGGAGTTCCCATAGGACTAACAGCTGATTTCTCAAAAGAAACCTTACAGGCAAGAAGGGGCTGGAAAGAAGTATTCCAAGTAATGAAAGGCAAGGACCTACATCCAAGATTATTCTATCCAGCAGAGCTATCATTTAGAATGGAAGGGTATATAAAGTGCTTCCCAGACAAGGTAAAGCTAAAGGAGTTCATCATCACCAAGGCATTATTACATGAAATGTTAAAAGGACTTATCTAAGGAAAAGAAGATAAAAACTATGAACAACAAAATGAAAACAAACTCACAACTATCAACAACTGAATCTAGAGAAAACAAAAAACAAACTAAGCAAACAACTAGAATAGTAACAGAACCACAGAAATGGAGATCACATGGAAGGTTCTCAGCAGGGAGGAGGAAGGAGGAGAATGGGGGGAAGGTACAGGGAATAAGGAGCGTAAATGGTAGGTACAAAATAGACAGGGGGAGGTTAAGAATAGTGTAGGAAATTGAGAAGCCAAAGAACTTATATGTATGACCCATGGACATGAACTCAGTCAGGGTGATGCTGGAAGGAATAGGGGTACCAGGCAGAGGTGGGGCAAAGGAGAAAAAATAGGACAACTGTAATAGCATAATCAATAAAATATACTTAAAAAGAAAAAATAATAATATATTATATCATATAGGGTAGGTATGAGGATGAGAGGCCTCAGAGACACAGAATCCAGCACAGAAAAATGGAAAGGTCAATTAAGTCTGCCTTCTGGTTTACCAGTTCAGTATGTGTCAAGAGTAGTCTGGATGTCTTGGAGCAAGACTATGCACTGCTTTCAGTGATAGACTAGGAAGTGTGCACTTTATCTAATAAGCAGTAGGGTATTTCTAATTTGTGTATGTGAGCATGTGCAGGAGTAGGGACATGGATAAATCTGTGTTTCTAAAGGATAACTTAGTATAGAGAAACTGAAAGAAAATGAAAAGCAAAAGACATTTAAAGGGGATTGCAAAAGTACAGGCCCCAAAATAATGCATACTTTCAATCTAACCATGACAAAAAAATCAGACATACACAAAGAACAGAACATTCTGAAAATGATTGGCATGTATTTTTCAAAAGTGGCAAGGTCATAAAAGACAAGGAAAGACCGAGGAAGTGTCACAGATTGTTGAGAATTAAGGATTCGTAACAACTAAATGCATTGTGGATCCTGGATTGCATTCTGGAACAGATCAAGAACATTAGTAGGAAAACTGGTAAAATCCAAATAAAGGCTATAGTTTAGTTAATAATATTGTACCAATGTTAATTCTGATAAGTGCATCATGCTTAATCGAGATGTCAGCATTGGGGAAGGGAAGGGAGAGGTATATAAGAAGTCTCTGTTCTATTTTTGTAACTTTTCTGTTAAGTCTAAACTTACTTCAGATAAAGAATTTTAGATAAATGCCATATGACTTCACTTATATGTGGAACCTAACAAAGAAAATAAACAAACAAAAAAAAATGAAACGGACTCATAGACACAAAGAACAGACTGATGGCTGCCACAGGGGAGGGATGTTGAGGGGACTGGGCGAAAAGAGTGAAGGGATTAAGAAGCATGAATCAGTAGCTGCAAAATAGTCACAGGGATGGAAAGCACAGCATAGGGAATAGAATCAGTAATATTGTAATAACTGTGTGTGGTGTCAGCTGGGTACTCGGAATATCAGGGGGAACACTTCGTAAAGTATATGGTCATCTAAGCCCTATCTGTAAACCCAAAACTAATACAAAATAATACTGAATATAAACACTCTAATTGAAGAATAAAACGTTAACTTCTTTTCAAAAATAAAAAACAAATCGTAAAAGTCCAGACAAGAGAAGATAAGGACCTGAACCAGGGTTTGGTCTCTCAAAACTGGGATAAGAGGAAGCAGAATTGATGAGAGTTTGGACGTTGACAGGGGTTTGTAGGTTGATGGAGGAGACCTTGAGAATGTGACCCAAGCCTCAGTGATTGAGCAGTTAGCAAGAGTCATTAACATGAAGAAGTCCCTGTAAGGGACAGGTTTTAGAGGTGGGATGGTGAGTGCTATGTCACACATGTTGAGTTGTAGATGCTGATATGTTGTACAGGAAATTGGATATGGAAGACAAAGGGAAAGGCAGGGTTAGAGTTAGAGATTTTGGAGTTATCCAATATATAAGCAATAGAACTATGGGAGGGAATACATTTACAAAGAAGACAGAGAAAAGGATGAAAGCAGCCACTTTTAAAATATATCCACATTTAGGGACAAGATGAAAAAGGAGGAAGCACATTATAACCTCATTTCTTTCATTAGGAGAAAGCTCATTTTTTAAATTATAACAGATTGGAGTAAATTGAGGCTCTGGAAGACACCAGTGTGTACCTCCAGAATAAAGGTAATTAGTGACGGGATTTAAATAAAAACAGAACAAGAAAAAAGCGAGGATTATTTGCATGTGCTTTCAAATAGTAAAACTTCAAGAACTATGTCATTGAATCAATCCAGTTTGGGATTTGAAATCTCAGTGCCACGTTAAAAAAAAAAAAAAAGCAAACTTAACTGTGTTTTTTTACCACTAAGCTGAAAATTTAAAGCCCCATTTCCCTAAATCCTAGTTTCCTGTGGAATTCCACTATCCATTTAGGTTAGAACAGAAGATGGCAAAATGAGATGAGCTTGGATAGTCTGATTGTCCTGCATTTTAGAGTCTGCTCAAGGATAATATGGTGCTTTAAATTTTCCTAGAAAAGAATTTCCTATATACATATTTTAGACATGTATGCCCACATTTAAGCTTCACAAATCATAAGTTTACACTTTAGTGAACCTGTATTGAAAACAAATGGTCTTCTGTTTTCAAGCTTTCTGATGTGGCTGGATATTCAATGTATCCATAAACTCTCCCTTTTAGAATTGTTCCTCCTCAAAATAAGGGCCCTGCCATGTTCCCACGGCCCCTGCCCCTGGGCCTTGTGGGGTCGACCAGAGCTCTTCCTTGGGATTTGAAATGGTAACTCAAGAAGTTATTTAGACTCTGTGGTGATAAACGCTACAAGGCATGAAACTTGGAAATTATCAACAGTCATGCTCTCTGCAAATCTATATTTAGAAATAAAAACAAAGCTGAAATACGGATTGAAGCTGAGATGTAAAATGGGATTCCAGTATCATGTGATTATCCGGTTCCTGTTGTTCCTGGAGCACAGAAGTTTCACTGCCCCCTTTCAAGTCTACACATGAACACATTATTTACTCCCAAGAACCTTCCAACAAACTCCCTGGTTTTGCCCAAGGAAATTAGAAGTGGATTTCTGTCAGTTGCAGCCGTAAGAGTTGAGACTAATACTCCTAAGGAATTTGCCTGACGTTTGTTTATTTGTTGTTTGCTTGTTGTTTAAGTAATTTCTAATGAGTCTTTGTGCTCTAGAATAGGATTTGTTTGTCGGATTTGAACTATAAAGCAGAAACTTCCTTTCTCTCCACCCCACCCCTTTCTTTCTTTTCCTGATTGGCGACAGAGCCAAGTATGACATCAGATATCTAACACAGCTCTAAGTTTTTGGACCATATAAAGCATCCCTGTTTCTCCAACATGACTGTGCACGTAGGATTTGGTTTTCAGAAGAAACAATATTATTTTTATTTTTTTAAAAGATTTTATTTATTTATTCTCAGAGAGAGGAGAAGGGAGGGAGAAAGAGAGGGAGAGAAACATCAATGTGTGAGAGAAACATTGATTGGTTGCCTCTTGCTCACCCCCAATGGGAGACCTGGCCAGCAACTCAGGCATGTGCGCTGACAGGGAATCAAACTAGCGAACTTTCACTTTGCAGGCCGGTGCTCAATCCACTGAGCCACGCCAGGCAGAGCAGAAGAAACAATCTTATTTTTAAAGACAAAGAAATGAATGTGATTTGTGGTACAGCAGAAAAAGCAGTTTTGGAGCCAAGCAAAATTGGATGTGAATCTCTCCTCTGCCACACACTAATTTTGTGACCTTCATTGAATTGCTTAACCTTTCTGAACTTCTAATAAAAGTTAACATTCAATGGTTTCCAGTGTGCCAGGTATTGTGCTAAGCATTTCACAGACTACCTCTAAAAGATAGGGTAACTATCTATCTTTTAAGGATAACTTGAAAGGATAACTATTGTTATTCTTTTTCATAGTTGAGGAAACTGAGTTTAGAAAAGTGATGTCACATGCCAAAGGACACTGCACAGTGGACTGCAAAGCCCACGCTAGACCATGAGGTGACATTATATGATAATATCTATCTCACCAGAATGTTGTGAAGATTAAATAAGACATTGTAGATCCTGTGTCTGGAATTCTATACGTGGTAGTAGTAGTTACAATTTACTCCCAAGACCAAGTCCATGTTTCCCTCACTTTTAATTTGTCCAGCTGTAATCTATAGGAATCAAACAGCGATTAAAAAAAGTGGGGGATACATGCAACAGACTCGGGTGCCAGTTGGGCAGGGAGCTGTTGTTGTGTTGTTTTGTTTTAAAATTCACAACAAGAAACTATAGTCACGTTAATTCTTCTCTAGACATTAGTCACTCACGGAAGGTGGGTTAGCCAGCAGGGTCACTAGCTGACCGCTGCACCACCCTTGGGTTTGGTGCTGGTCTTCTCTCTTCAGAAAGGACACAGGAGTCAGAAAAGCAAGACAGAGGAGGCGCACTGGCTGCTCAAGGCATTTATTCCCGGCTTCCCCCTGAGTTGTCTGCACACTACTTCTTAACCTACCTCTTCCTACCCTTGGGTTTCTCTCTCTAACACTGTTCATATGAGCCTGGAGAATCCACGGCTTGCACTAGAAACAGGCATCTTTCCACCACTAACCAAATGAGGAAAGGAAATAAATCACACGTGTTCATGTAATCAGGCTGTTTGTCCCTTTGGTAACATTAATGATTCATTGACAAAATGTTCCCCTTGTTCACTATAAACTAAACTACACCTTCTTCCTTCCTACCTTGCTCAAGTTTTTTTTTTTCCTAAGTCTTGCCCTGGGTATAAGTGAAAATTAAAAACATTTCCAGCACTCATTATTAAATGCTTCCTCTCTCTGCTCAGATCTCTAGGACAAAGTTTCACTCTTTCCTTGATTTCACACATAAAAGTTGTCTACATTTCTCTTTCTAAAGAAATCAAAGGGGAAAACGTAATTACAGTTCTGTCATAGCATCAGCGGGACAACATCAGCTCTCTACAACTGTCAAATCAGCACCTTCACATTTCAGTGGTGGCCACGGGGATGACAGGGCAAAAATACCTCTCATTCTTCTTGCCCTCTAAAAAAAGTGACTTGTTCATGGAGAGGTTATATTTTTACTAAAATAATTTATCTCTTTTCCAGCTCTTCTGTGTCAAATGCATCACTCTAATTTAACAATGACATTTTTTGGCCAGTTTAGTATGCATTTAGACAGACTAGCTGAATCACAATTAATTGAAGAAATAAAGATTACTTTTATTATACCATACTGCTCCTCATTCTACAAGCAATTCTAATGCAAGGCTGAAACATAGACTCAGGTGTTCTTCCCTGGCATTATCCATAGGTGTGTTTACACCCACGTGCCTTTATCTGCAACAGACAACGCACTTAGTGTTTGGGCAACACAGCAGACTAAAAGTTTGTACTATATCTAAGAAATGTTATTGAATTTTCACGAGACTCAGTTTGTCCATTTGCAAAAGTCAGATAATATCTTACAGATGTAAAATCAAGATTAGAGATCATAAACATAACATCCAGAGGCATTCACTGCTCGGTGACTGTTAGCTCTTGCTACAGGACCTATATCTACGTTTGTCAATACTACCCAGACACACACATACACACACATTAAATCACCTACTCAGAGACTCAGACATGGAATTAATGACTGTGCCTAACCTCAGAAAATTGTTCAGGTGGGTGG
The DNA here is from genome assembly GCA_007922815.1 of Macrotus californicus. NCBI lineage: Eukaryota > Metazoa > Chordata > Mammalia > Chiroptera > Phyllostomidae > Macrotus > Macrotus californicus. Next base: position 959 of record VMDR010014046.1, on the reverse strand, counting down.
GAGAGGACAGTGGTGGCAGGGGGGAGGGAATGGAGACAACTGTACTTGACAACAATTTAAGAAAAAGAAAATCGTTCAAGGTCATTTAAGAGATGCTGCAGTGTCATTACCTTCTGCAAACAGTAATCTGCTTAGAGGTAGTAGTGAAATACACTGAGGCTTCCCTGACTTTGGGTTGATGACTTTGAGAAGCAAAGAACAGGAGCAGAAATACTTGTCAACTTTATCTGCTTATCTCTAGGCAGAACTAATAGTGCTATTCATTTTGACTGACCCTAAACCCTTCTTTGCATTTGGATATTGCTTGTGTAGCCATTAAATTGGTTCTCTGAGAACAAATGGGAAAACAAATCAGCAACAGGAATTTCTTTTGTCAGATTCTATCAGTTTCCACTGGCACTGCCTTTCCATTATTGGTCTCTGAGAGAACATGTGACCCAGTGGGCACATAACAAATTTGAGAGTCATGGCAGTTAACTTCTCTTTTCAGTATTTCCTCTAAATTTGCTCCGAGGAGAGTGCCATGGGTAATGGGATGAGTTTTCAAATCAAAAAGACTTAAATTGGAATACCAGGTGGACATCTCATGGACTGATTTAACTTTAGACAAATTATACAACTTTCTGAATGCCAACTTCCTCATCTGAAATAATTTCTACCCAAAAGACTTGTTCTTACAAACTCATGTTCACCTGCATAAAGCACCTATGGCAAATGGTAGCCAGTTGTAAACAGTTTATTTCCTATAAAATACTATCAGCATTTCCACGCACTCTATGACACTGTGAGATAACAGCTGAATCTGGAAGCACTATGATCGCACAGAACAGTGGCATGAAAAGGTACATGTTTTTAACAAGGAACACCAACTATAAATTTATTAATCAGGGATTGTGTTCACACAGCTACTGAAAACTCATGATAGCTGCATGCACTGAAGTTATCTACATTTAATATAG
>VMDR010014045.1:0-24096 GCA_007922815.1 Macrotus californicus | reverse complement strand
TAAGCCTCATTTTTCCACAGATACCATGCCCCCATCTGGCTAGGATTTTCTAGATATTCTTTTAGATGGTTCAGAACATGATGGGCCCAGAGGTTATTAAGGAAAAACTGTAATTTGGGGTTATCTCTACTATATCAGTTCTATTTAGGAACCAAAATATTTTAACATGAACAGAGATAAGGCTTTCCTCTCTTTCCTAAATTTGGCACTGAAGGACATCCATAGATAGCCTAACCTAAGAATGAAAATAGTATGTGGAAAAAAGGGAAATAAAAACTTTTCAAGAAGTAGAGCTTGTAGCACAGAGGCTAGAAAATAATAAAAGCTTTTTTTTTCTGACCTGAAAGAACTTCTGGAGCTTTGCCTAGGGCTTTCTCTGTAGGACAGAAAGAAGGGCGTAAGAATAATGTATCAAGGGGTCCTACTATATGTGCTCTTGGTTCCTGTGCTGTCCATCATCTCTGCTGTTTTCAGGATCTGTGTTGCTCCAAAACTTGCCAAGATTATGCCCAAATGTTGTGGAACTAAGATCCCAGAATTTGGAATGTTTGGAAATACGGTTTTTGACATTTACTAAAAAGTGACATATAGGAAGCAGTGAGGTATTTAGAAGTGTATTATTTAATTTTAAAAAATTTGGACATTTCTGGGTTTTGTTCTATTATTGATGTTTAATTTAATTCCATTGTAGTCAGAGAAAATACTTTCAGACTTTAATTTCTTTGAAGTTATTGAGACTTGCTTTATGGTCTAAATATGGTCTAACTTAGTAGATATTCTTTGCATGGTTGAAAAGAATATGTCTTCTATTGTTGAGTGCTGTGTAGTGATTACTAGGTCAAGTTAATTGATGTTCTGTTCAAGTCTTCTCTGTCCTTACTCTTAATCCCATTTGTTCTACTGATTTTTATGAAAGAGATAATGAAATCTCTGACTATAATTGTGGCTTTGTCTATTTCTCCTTGCAATTCTACCAGTTTTTGCTTCATTGATTTCTTTAAAAGATTTTTATTTATTTATTTTTTAGAGAGAGAGGAAGGGAGGGAGAAAGAGAGGGAGAGAAACATCAATCGGTTGCTTCTTACGTGCCCCCAGTGGGGGACCTGGCCTACAGTCCAGGCATGTGCCCTGGCTGGGAATTGAATGGGCAACCTTTTGTTTCTCAGGCCGGCACTCAGTCCCCTGAGCCACAATAGCCAGGGACTGCTTCATTGATTTTGAAGCTATGCTATTGCATAAACATAGAATTTTTATGGTCTGTTAATGAATAGATCCCTTTGTAATTATAAAAAAGTTGTAGTGATATTCTTTGGTCTTAAATCTACTGTGTATGATATTAATGATATTCAGCTAAGCTTCCTTTTGCTTAGGGTTACATGGCACATTTTTTAATTCTTTACACTTTATTTGTATCTTTATATTTAAATTGTGTGTTTTTTTTTTTGTTTTGTAGAAAGTAGATAGTTGGATTTTGCATTTTTATCCAGCCTGACAGTCTCTGCCTTTTAAACTATTGTTTAGACTATTCACATTTAATGTGATTGTTAATGTGGTTAGGTTTAAATCTATCATCTATTTGCTTTCTATTTGTTACATCTGCTCTTTGTTTTCTTTTCCTCTTTTTCTGCCTTCTTTCAGATTGAGAATTTGTTGATTCCATTTTATCTCTTTGTTGGCTTATTAGCTATAACTTTTCTTTTATATGTAGGTTTCTGGTATACAATTCTACAGTACATCATTTGTATACAACTTTTTATTGTGTTATATTTTAGTGGTTTCAGGATTTAATATCCATTTTTGACTTATCACAGTTTATACTTAAGTGATATTATAACAGTTCACATAGAGTATAAGATCCTTGTATAACATAAATAGTATACTTCACTACCCCCTGCCCTAATCTGTATACTGTTGGTGTCATACATGTTAATTATTTGTATGTTATACATCCCACAATACATTGCTATCATTTTGTTTAAATAGTCAAACATCCTTTAAAGAGATTAAGTATAAAGACAAAAATGATGTATTTGCTTAAGCAGTTATCACTTCTGGTGTTCTTCATTCCTTTGTGTGAATCCACATTTCCATGTGTTACTACTTTCCTTCTGCTGGAAGGATTTCCTTTTACATTTCTCATTGTGCAGATGTGCTGGTGATGTACTTTACTAGTTTTTTTGCCTTTGAAAAAGTCAGTATCTTACTTTCATTTTTGAAAGATATTTTTGCTAGGTATAGAATTCTGGGTCAATGTTTTTTTTTTTCCTTTCAGCTTTTTTTTCTGTAGCTTTGAGAATGTTGCCTCACTATCTTGCCTGTTTTCTTTCCACTGAGAAATTTGATGTCACCCTTATCTTTCTATGTACATAATGTCCTTTTTTTTCCTTGACTTCTTTAAACATTTTGTTTTATCATTAGGTTGGAACAATTTGATTATGCGGTGCATCAGTGTGGATTAGTGTCATTTTTCTTGTGCTCGGGTTTTGTTGAACTTCTCAGACCTGTTAGTTTATAATTTTTACCAAATTTGAAATGTTGTCTTAAAATACTTTTTCTGTTTTTCCCTCTCTTCCTTCTCCTTCTGGGTCTCCAATTGAACCTATAGGGTGGGGCAAAAGTAGGTTTACAGTTGTTCATACTAAAAATAATATAATAATTAATAAATAATAATACAAAAATAAACTTCATATACTCACAACTGCAAACCTACTTTTGCCCACACCTGTGTGTGTGTGTGTGTGTGTGTGTGTGTGTGTGTATAATTACATTAAATATATCTATGAAACTAAAATCTAAGTTGGAAAAATTATATCCACAAAGAAATTAGCTTAAAAACTTGTTCGCGAAGACTGATATGATGCATTTTCCCCTTATTTGGGGGTAGGAAGGAGAAGTGAATTTTTATACAAAAGTAATGCAAGAAAAAAATGTATGGTGGAGTAAATCTGACAAAATACACTTAAGTTTAAATGCAGATACAGTCCAATGTCAGTAGGGGATGAGCTTTTACTTCTTCAAAGAATAACTTACAAAATAGTATGCATTGTTTCAGGCCTATCTCTCTCGCTCTCTTTTTAACCTTATCCAAGGAAATGCTTATTGATTTTAGAGAGAGGGGAAGAAAGGGAGAGAGAGAAGGAGAGAGACATTGTTTAGATACCTCTCATACACACCCCGACCAGGACTGAACCGACAACCCAGGCATGTGCCCCAACCAGGAATTGAACCTGTGACCTTTAAGTTCACAGAATGGCGCTACAAACAACTGAGCAATGCCAGCGAGAGCAGGCCTATATCTCATAAAGATATACTTTTTTTCCTAAAACATTCACTAAAGAGTGCCTCTCGTTAGATAGCGTTCAACTATGTCTTATCAACAGAAATTCAGCAAATAAAGATAAATACTTTTTTCTGGGATTTCTTATTTGCCAACTGACTTTCTGTTCATCTGTCTACTCTAAGATTAAAATGGAAGTTAAAAATTCACACTTAGGTCCTTGAAATTAATATATAATTGACACCAGTTTATTAACCTGATCACTGAAAAGGCCAATCAAATGACTGAAATGACATATGGCTAGAATGCTTTAGCATTAGGGGGTCTGTCACTTACCCCTTGGCAACCTAGAACCACCACTGGACTGTGGTTCTGAGGTTAGGCTGGCTGACTGTGCTGTCATCTAGAAATATTGCTGAGCATGAGCTATACTTTTTAGTAAGGCTCCCAGGAGATACATGAAGGGAAAGGGAAATAGAAGAAAATGTCACAGTAAGTTAAACCTATAAAAGTGTAGTTTTTCCTTAGTTAAAATGTCAATTGATTAAGCATTATAATTTTTCTTATGTTCCATGAACTGCTTGAATGTGATATCATGTTAGATATTCTAACTTCCACAAGTGAGATCTGAGGAATGGGTTATAGAATGCTGCCCTTGATATAGTACCTATAATCAAACCTGGCAGGCACCTATTATAAATTTCCTTTATCATAATGTAAAAAGTTTAAATAAGGTTTCAGTGTTTTATTTTCTTAAGCAATAAAAAGCAGCTGAGATTTTCTATTTCTGCTATTCATTTACTATAATAAAATGTAATGCCTTATATAATATTGAAGGAAGAGCATTTTACTGAGATAAATGAAAGCCAATGATAAATACTTGTTCAGGAGACAGCGTGACAAAACAGAGGTATTTGAGTCAGAGGTGTGAGTGTGCCGGGGCTGCCCATTCACTGACAAGCTGGGGGGTGGGGTGGGTGAAAGGTCGCTTTGGGCCTCAGTATCCTTATCTGGAGAATAAAAGAGTTTTGTTATAAGATTCTCTCATATCCAAAAAACACATAACATATCTTTAACACTTTAACTCTCATTTCATGTTTAAATAAGAGTAGCATTTCATTACTCAAAGGAGAACCTCAGAGAATACTTTTTATTTATTTCTAAATGTTATTAATTTTATTCTCCAAGTTATTTGACACTCATCACCACCCAGTCTCACTTGTGCCTACAGTACTCTTCGTTCCTCTTTGTCTCAGCAAGCTTAACTCTGTCCCCAAGCCCCAGTTTACCTCTAGGATATCTTTGCCGGCATCTACACTATAAAACTTCTCCCGTTTTGTGCAGTCACACAGCTGAGTTACCACTGGTTACGAGGTATCTCCCTCATAAAAAAGTAAGATTCTCCAGGGAAGGGGGACTCTCACTTCTCTCCTACTTCCAGCTGCTGAGCACAGCATCTGGGACAAAGTAGGAGTTCAGTGAGTGTTGGCCAGATTATTTAAAATAATTTAGAACTGGAAGATAAATCTTACTACAGAAACAAATTCAAATTTATCTGCAGTGGTACTGGAGTGATGACAACTTTCTGAGATCCTCTAGAGCAGTGATTTTCAATTGTTGTGCCTCAAGAATTTTTAAAACATGCAACACCTGACTATTTAGTCAGGGACACAGACCTCTTTTCCCTTAGATTGTCAAATAAAAAGTGACAACAGCCAACACAATAATTGCCATCCGGTATGAAGGCCCTGTCTTGAACCATGAATATACAGGCCATATAATAGAGTTGCATCTTACTGGTCTCATCGTACAATATGGTTGTGTCTAATTGGTTAATTCCAGTATCAGAAATGTTAATACAGAGCTGTAGGCACCTGATTTTTTAAAAAAAATCACTTTGGACCAAAAAGTGTAGGTATCATGATTACTATTATTATGTATTTTTGTAAATCAATCAAAATTATACCTATTTTTTTGGAAGGTCACAGAATTTTACGTTTGCCATGAGATGAAAAAGGTTGAAAATTGCTGCTCTAGAGAATAAACTCTGTTAACCATTTTAGAAGTATCCCATTTATTTTTGACGCATCCATTGATTTGTAAAGAGCCATACAGCAATAATCAAATATTGAAATAGCCTGAACTATGTTAGGACAGTTCTCTTCCTTAAATAAGGCCAATAACTACTGTATTTTGCTGTGTATGATATGCTCCCATGTATAATATGCACCCATGTTTTTGGCCTAAACTTTCAGGGAAAAAAAATCTTTCATTTTATTTTTTAATTAATTAGTTAGTTAATTAATATTTAGATACTTGTTTTTTGTATTATAAAAGAATTTTAGCATTTACTTTTGAACATATTATGGTACAAGAAATTTTATGTAACAAATAATCATAAAGCACAAGAACAGATACAAGGTATTTCAGGTACTCCCCAGGTATAATGCACACCCTTATTTTTCCTTCAAAAATTTGGGAAAAATTGTTCATTATACACGGCAAAATGTAGTAATCCCCAGTCGCTGTAAGTAGTTGAAAGAAGTAGTAGCAATTTTTGAATATCAGAAAACACCAATAATTTTAATATACATGGTTTTGTTGTACTTTTTTTGCTATTTACTTGTTGATTTTAGAGAGAGAGAGGAAGGGAGAGAGAATAAACACCCATGTGTTGTTCCATTGCTTGTTCCCTGTACGTGCCCTGACCAAGGATTGAACCTGCAACCTTTGTGTGGCAGGGCGACACTGTAACCAACTGAGCTACCTGGCCAGGTTGGTTTTGTTGTATTTTTAAAACTAATTCAGGTGAGCCTTCCTTCTTTATATTAATGTAAAATAGTTTTCCTCATGCCGTCACACTTTCGCATCAATATCTGCCCCCCAAATACACAAATGATGGAGAGGGAGAAAATCTACTTGATGCCTTTAAAAATACATAGCATTTAAAATATTGCCAGTAGCCAATAATCAGATATATTTATGTATTTTTACAAAAGTAGGTTTATAGTTGTGAATATGTGAAACAGTTAATTTTTGTATTATTGTTTACTCTTATATTACATATTTTTGAACAATTGTAAACCTACTTTTGCCCACCCCTGTATAAAGCACCATTTTGCACTTTTTAGATGTTTTACTGCAAAGGCACTTACTCTTTATTAAACAAAAGTTCCAGAGCGTATATTTTTGAAAAGTGTTACTATTTGGAGGAATAAATTCTCCTTTGTTAGAAATGTTTTAACTGTACCTAAAACTCTGATATATTCCCTAAGCTATATAGTAAACATGCAATTTAATTTTGGGATCTCAAAAACCAAATACAGAATAAAAATGAAAATTCATTCAAATACTTTTATCCTAAATGGAAGGTTATGTTTTTTATTTGTAACACAAGAAAAATGCTCAGTTTAATAATTACAACAGCAGAGCATGAGTAGTGAGTGCCAGGACAGCCTGACACTTACATGGTGTCCCTGCTGCTGTAAATGGGATCTGTGTGTTCTGGAGAAATGAAGTGAGGGACATCAGGAAGTCCACAGAAAGCAGGTGGTTTTCAATGCCATAGGTGCCCAGTGCATGTGGGCAGGGACACACCACAAAGCACAATGGACAGACTTCTGATGCCACAGCTCAGCATCTAGTGGAACTGAAAGCGCTTCACCTCTCAGGATAGGAATGCTTCGTCTCCTCATCCCTGAAAGGTGAGAGCATAGAAGTGACCCATGTGGTAAAGAGTCACTGCCTCTGTCTACCATTTCTATCAACTCCAAACCCCTCAGAAGGTCACACAGAGAAACATATGCAGTGTGTTTACAGAATAGGGTAGCTTTGTAGAAAGAATTACTCTCAGAGGCACTTTCTCTGCTCCCTAAAAAGCTTAGCAAAATATTGAATCTATAGGAAGAAAAAATTATGCATTACACAAGCATTTCAATCGTCACCTTATCAGGGGAAGGGAGAGCAGAAATACACGTGTTCTCACTTGATGCTTCAATCAACAATTTGGGCAGGTTCTGTAAGAGACCTGTCTTGGGACGCTGACAAAAACAAAGTGGTGGAGAGATCAGGTGATGAATGTTGTTCCTGAGTTAAAATTTGCTTAAGAACAAACTTCAGTACACTCAAATTTGTTTTTTCACTGCAGTGTCTTATATATCACCAAAAAAGTAACTACTGTAAAATTAGGGCTTACCAAAAAAAAACAACAACTTTTTTTTCCAGTCCTTTTTTTTCCACTAATGAACAAACACTAAGTACAGACAGTTGCAATTCTACTTGAAAGGTCAAGTGTAGGCAGGTCAATGCTAAGCCCCAGACACACCTATTGAGCTTGTAGCCAGGAGGGCATTGGCTGAAGTGACTGCCCTCCAGTGAGAGATGGGCAGCTACAGGGAATGATGAGCAAGAACTTAGAACAAGAGCTATGGACAGCCAGAAAACCAACTAGTTCCAAAGTTGCCTAGTTCATGGGCACTGGAAGATTTTGATACAATTAAAAGTTCACTTGGCCAGTATATAGATGGCAAATCACAAAAGTCATATCTGATGCAAACGGGTATTTCTGAGAAGTCTCTAATGCACAATGCTGTGATTTTGCTTTTTAAAGATGTAATATATTCTGACTTCTGGCCAAGATGGAGGCATAGATAGATACACTTTGCTTCCTCGCACAACCAAAAAAAGGACAACAACAAATTTAAAAACAAAAACATCCAGAATTGCCAGAAAAATCGAACTGTATGGAAGTCTGAAAACCAAGGAGTTAAAGAAGAAACATCCATCCAGACTGGTAGGAGGGGTGGAGACAGGCAGCCAGGGTGGAGAGGAAGCATGGCAAGGTGGTGGCATGGGCAGGCAAGGTGGCAGCTGGCTGACTGGGCAGTCTGACATTTACATGTGGATAAGCCGGGAAGAACAAATGGGAAGTGAGACAGGCCACACAACTTGGTTAAAACTTGGGGAACTAAAGCCTCAAAACCTCTTAAAAATCTGTGGGGGTTGAGGTGACAGGAGAAATTCACAGCCTCACAGGAGAGTTCGTAAGACCTCTGGGGACCTAGAACATGCTCAAACCTACCCACCTGGGAATCAGCATCAGAAGAGCCAAATTCGTCTGTGCATAGCAGGGGAAGTGACTGAAAGCTGACGGAGAGCCTAGCAAGCTGCATTGTTCCCTCTCGGGCCTCTCCCCCACATACAGCACCACAGTGCAGTGAGGGGGGTTGCCCTCCCTGGCAAACAGCTAAGGCTCTGCCCCTATGTAACAGGTGCAATGAGACAGAAATATGGCCCAATGAAAGAACAGATCAAAACTCAAAAAATAGAACTAAGTGATGAAGAGATAGTCAATCTGTCAGGTGCAGAGTTCAAAACACTGGTGATCAGGATACTCACAGAAATGTTTGAGTATGGACACAAAATAGAGGAAGAAGTGAAGGCTATGCAAAGTGAAATAAAAATATACAGGGAACCAATAGTGAAGGAAAGGAAACCAGGACTCAAATCAATGATTTGGAACTGAAGAAAGAAATACACATTCAACCAGAACAGAATGAAGAAACAAGATTTGAAAAAATGATGAGAGGTTTAGGAACCTCTGGGACAACTCTAAATGTTCCAACATCCAAATCATAGGGGTGCCAGAGGGAGAAGAGGAAGAGCAAGAAATTGAAAACTTATTTGAAAAAATAATGAAGGAAAACTTCCCCAGTCTGGTGAAGGAAATAGACTTCAGGAAGTCCAGGAAGCTCAGAGAGTCCCAAAGAAGTTGGCTCCAAGGAAGCACACACTAGGCACATCATAATTACATTTCCTAAGATTAAAGAGAAGGAGAGAATCTTAAAAGCAGCAGGAGAAAAGGAGGCAGTTACCTACAAAGGAGTTCCCATAAGACTGTCAGCTGATTTCTCAAAAGAAACCTTGCAGGCAAGAAGGGGCTGGAAAGAAGTGTTCCAAGTCATGAAAGGCGAGGACCTACATTGAAGATTACTCTATCCAGCCAAGCTATCATTTAGAATGGAAGGGCAGATAAAGTGCTTCCCAGCTAAGGTCAAGTTCAAGGAGTTCATCATCACCAAGCCCTTGTTATATGAAATGTTAAAGGGACTTATTCAAGAAAAAGAGGAAGACCAAAACTATGAACAGTAAAATGACAACAAACTCACAACTATCAACAACTGAAACTAAAAAACAAAAGCAAACAAAGCAAACAACTAGAAAAGGAACAGAATCACAGAAATGGAGATCCCCTGGAGGGTTATGGGGTGGAGGGGGAGAATGGGGAAAAAGGTACAGAGAATAAGAAGCATAATTGGTAGATACAAAATAGACAGAGGTAGGTTAAGAATAGTATAGGAATGTAGAAGCCAAAGAACTTATATGTATGACCCATGGACATGAACTAAAGGGCAGTCGGGGAATGCGGGTGGGAGGAGGGTTGCAGGGAAGAGGGGAATAAAGGGGGGAAATGGGACAACTGTAATAGCATAATCAATAAAATATACTTAAAAATGAAAAAAGATATAATATGTTCTATGAAAATGTTATCTCATTTTATTATGTATTTTTTAAAGCTTTTATTTATTTATTTTTAGAGGGGGAGGGAGGGAGGGAGGACAAGAGGGAAAAATCAATGTGTGGTTGCCTCTCACATGCCCCCTGCTGGGGACCTGGCCTGCCATCCAGGCATGTGCCCTAGACTGAGAATCGAACCGGTGACCCTTTGATTCCCAGGCCAGCACTCAATCCACTCAGCCACACTAGACAGGACTAAGTTTAAAACTGACCTCTTTAGAAGACAGAAATAGGACCTCTTTAGAAGACAGAAATAGAAAGCACTGTCCCTGTGACACTGTGATCCTATCTTCAAGGCCAAAGGACAAGCTGGGCTCCACGCTGTGCTTCCTGCCTGAGGCTGCAGAGGCTTCTTAAGCCCCTACCCCAGAGAAGTTAGCAGAGTCAGAGTTCAGACTGGCTGCCCTCTGCGTCTGCTCTGTGGTTTGGTACAGGGAGAAGATAGATCCACATTTAAACTTCAGTTACTTAGGTGGAATTTAGTGTGTATATGGTTTTCTTCTTTTCTGTCCCAGGGAGCACTGCAGTAATGCTTGCTGCACCCTGATGGTGAAACAGAGCTATGGGTTTACATTGGCCTGACAAAGAAATCCTACCCATCCAAGTCAGCTCACACCATTACCTGGATTCATCTTCACTGGCTGCAGTGATGTGTCATAAATGATACACTTTATTTATAGGTTGTAGTGAAGCCTTCTCTTTTGGGTTAGGACAAAACAGTACACTTTGTCACCTTACCAAAGTAGCCTACATTTAAAAGTCTGTATGATCTCTACAAGTGCAGTGAAATCACTCTGATGATCACAGTACTTACACAAAGCAGACAAGAGGGAGTGCACCTGTAGCTGGACACAGTGGCATGTGTAGGATTTCCTTGGATTCGTGGCTGAGGCTGAGGCTGAGGCTGGGGTTCTCCCTCAGTTAGCCAGAGCACTGCATTCAGAACCACTGCACGTCCTTGACTGCCATACTGCTTCAACTGAAGACTCAAATGGCCTTAATGTATCTTTGTAGCTTTAAATAAGGTTAATTTAGTTAGGCATCCTAAAGTGGGAACTATTTTTAGAGCACTGTGGAGACAAGAGGGGTAGAGAACAGTCTGGCGTCTACCGAAAACCATTTCAGCGCTCTCTGCATCTCTGCTTTCCATGCATGCATTAACATAACTTGTAGTTCAGGGAACCAGAAGGGTAGTGGGAAGGAAGTTCTAGCATAAGTATCAGCCCAGATATAACAATCATGGATATGCATTCCAAATGGGCTATTTTCAAGAAACAGGGCATACTGGCCGGGGTCATAGGGCTCCCAGCTTGGTCTCATAACTGGGCTTTGAGAAAGAACCAGGAATGTGTATTAGAGGTCGGTCTTGTCCCAAGCAGGGTCATTCATGTTCTTTAGAACTTTCCTTGCCAGTTTTCCCGGGCCTTTCAGGGATCTCTGTTTTAACTCCAGAGATTTCTTTATCTTCTTGTTATCCTGTCTTAATTCTTGGACTTCATCCTTCATCAAATTTAATGAACAAAAATTTGTAAGAGCCAAAATAATGCTTTGTTTAAAAATTACCCGTAAATTCACCATTATTATTAGTTGCTTTTCATTTACTTTTTAGAAGGCTCTAGTCAGTGTATGGTTGGTGTATGTCCTGGTTTGTCACCGATAAGTGAGCTCTACCCCACGGCAGCACATTTACTGTTTAACGGATACGTCCTGGCAAGTCTGGTGTCATTTTTATACTTCACTAGCCACTCCCCCGTTGGGGTTTAGGTACTTAGGAAGTTCTGTTCTTATAATACTGTAAAGAAAATCTTTATGTATATACCGCTTTTTAACAAAATTTTTAATTGCTATAGGAAAGACCTTCAAAATGAAATGACTAAACGAAAAGGTCAGGTCATTTTCATGGCTCAATATGTAATACTGAGTTGCTTTCTAAAGAAAGGAGGAGCATAATTGTGTATAATCATACCAGTTTTAACTCCTACCCCAGCCTTGGATACTTGAAAAAAATTTCCTAGTCGTGTCCAATCAGGAACCTCATAGTGTCTGATTTGAATTTGATTACAGAGTTTGAACACAGCTGACAGTGAGTGCTACTTCCACTTTGGTGAGTGGCCTGTCGTTTGTATATATTTGCACATATTGTACCCACTAGAAACCTAGTGTTCTCAGCTTGCATGAGGCTTTCATAAAATTTTTGTCCACAGTCTATAATAATTTTATGTATAACTCATACTTTTTGCTAATGAGAAATACTACATCACTCTTTTATAGAATGGATTTAAGCAGCATATGTCAGAAACATGATTTCAACACATTGTTTTTTGTACATTCCAATTGAATAGAAATGTCAGCAGTTTCTACGCCAACTGCTGGGCACCTGTTTGCTTAAGGCTCCCTGCATTTACTGAGCTGCTTGCTCTACCATTCCTATACTGCATATTGTATTTACAGTACATTGTATTAGTTTTATAGCCCGTAACACAAAATTTAGAGTCTAAGAACTACCATATACACCAGGGATTTTATCTCTCTGAGTCTACTTCCCACCACAGTCAGGTAATTCCTACCCAATGGCCTTGAGCTGGCCGCCTCGTCAGACAGCACAGAGTACACTCCTGTGTCCCCCGTCTATGACTCCTTGAACCTTTTTTCTGCTCTGTTAGCTTCCGACAGTCCTAACTCTGGCTTCCAAACCACTTCCTTAGCTGCCTCGGCCTTGGTTCTCAGCCTTGCCTTGTTTTATTCCTCAATCCATGTTTTAGTGACTGTGACTAAGATGTGACATTTCATGTAGTGAAGCACACTTTTCTCTATGTGTTTCTAAAATGTACTTTGCTCAGTGTCTTGGACTTTTAAAAATATTTCTAGTTACAGTTTACTTCAGTTTTATTTCACATTATACAATGTTACTGTTTTAACCCTGAAGTTTACTTACTTTAATGCACTAAAAACAACAGGGGTGAGAAAAAAGGTAGTATCCTCAAAGCTGATCACATGCTGCATCATTGTGTAAGTTCTATTTCTATGTGCTATGTGTCTGGACTTTACATTTCTGCTCTGTCAAGTTTCATTTTTTAAATCTCAAACAACTTGGTTTATACTACTCATAAATTGTGTTCTCACATGTAAAACATGTAATTCCTATCCTATCTAATTCAAAACATTTCGAGGATGAAATGAAATGCAAGAACCATCTTTTTTTAAAAGATTTTATTTATTTTATTTTTAGACCAAGGGGAAGGGAGGGAGAAAGAAAGGGAGAGAAACATGAGTGTGTGGCTGCCTCTTCCACAACACCCAATGGGGACCTGACCTGCAACCCAGGCATGTGTCCCAACTGGGAATCAAACCACTGACTGTGGTTCACAGGCCGATGCTCAATCCACTGAGCCACACCAGCCAGCAAGAGCAATCTTTATACTATATATAAAGCACCAAAAAATGACAGACAGAACTTTCACAAATTAACTCAAAAGCAGAATCCGAATATTTAGCATTGTATTGGAAATTATATGAAATGTCCATTTATTACCATTTTCCAAACATCATCTTGAGTAAATAAATGTTTTGGCTCCAATAAAGGGAAAACGATAATAGTCACACAATTAGCAAGAAGTTCTACTAGTGTGATTTAAAAAAAAAAAAGCAATCCTTCAAATAGGACTTGCAGCCAAGATGGAGGCATAGGTAGACACACTGTGCCTCCTCACACAACCAAAAGAAGGACAACAACAAATTTAAAAACAAAAAACAACCTGAATTGACAGAAAATTGAACCGTATGGAAGTCCGACAACCAAGAAATTAAGAAACACTTACCCAGACCGGTAGGAGGGCGGAGAGGACTCACGCAGCGGGGTGGTGGCTGGCGGATCTGGTAAAGGTGTGGCTGGCTGGGAGAGGTGGCGGCTGCAGACCGGGAGTCCCACTCCCTCATGAGGATAAACTAGGAGGAACAACTGGGGAGCGAGACAGACCCCGCAACCCAGAGTTCCAGCGCGGGGAAATAAAGCCTCAGAGCCTCTGATTAAAAACTCCTGTGGGGGCGGAGGCGGCAGCAGGAGAAACTCCCAGCCTCGCAGGGGAGCTCGTTGGAGAGACCCACAGGGTTCTAGAGCGTACACAAGCCCTCCCACTGGGAATCAGCACCAGAAGGGCCCAATTTGACTGTGGGTAGTGGGGGAAGTGACTGAAAACCAGCAGAGAGTAGAGCAAGTGGCACTGTTCCCTCTCAGACCCTCCCCCACAAACAACGTCACAAGAAAGGACGTGGCTGCCCCGCCCTGGTGAACACCTAAGGCTCCGCCCCTTACTACGTAACAGGCGTGCCAAGACAACAAAAATGGCCCAAATGAAAGAACGGATCAAAGCTCCAGAAAAAATACAACTAAGCGATGAAGAGATAGCCAACCTATCAGATGCACAGTTCAAAACACTGGTAATCAGGATGCTCACAGACTTGGTTGAATATGGTCACAAATTAGATGAACAAATGAAGGTTATGCTAAGTGCAATAAAGGAAAATGTACAGGGAACCAACAGTGATGGGAAGGAAACCGGGACTCAAATCAATGGTGTGGACCAGAAGGAAGAAACGTTCAACCACAACACAATGAAGAAACAAGAATTCAAAAAAGTGAGGAGAGGCTTAGGAACCTCCAGGATGTCTTTAAACGTTCCAATATCCGACTCATAGGGGTGCCAGAAGGAGAAGAGGAAGAGAAAGAAATTGAAAACTTATTTGAGCAAATAATGAAGGAGAACTTCCCCAATCTGGCAAAGGAAATAGACTTCCAGGGAGTCCAGGAAGCTCAGAGAGTCCTAAAGAAGTTGGACCCAAGGAGGAACACACCAAGGCACATCATAATTACATTACCCAAGATGAAAGATAAAGAAAGAATCTTAAAAGCAGCAAGAGAAAAGGAGACAGTAACCTACAAAGGAGTGCCCATCAGACTGTCAGCTGATTTCTCCAAAGCAAGCTTGCAGGCAAGAAGAGGCTGGCAAGAAGTATTCCAAGTCATGAAAGGCAAGTACCTACATCGGAGATTACTCTGTCCAGCCAAGCTATCGTTTAGAATGGAAGAGCAGATAAAGTGCTTTGCAGATAAGGTCAAGTTCAAGGAGTTCATCATCACCAAGCCCTTATTATATGAAATGTTAAAGGGACTTATCTAAGAAAAAGATAAAAATGTGAACAAAAAAATGACAACAAATTCACAGTTATTAACAACCGAACCTAAAACAAAAACAAACTGAGCAAACAACTAGAACAGGAACAGAATCACAGAAATGGAGATCACACGGAGGGTTATCATCAGGGGAGTGGGAGAGGAGAGAGGGGGGAAAAGGTACAGGGAATAAGAAGCCTAAATGGTAGGTAGAAGATAGACAGGGGGAGGTTAAGAATAGTATAGGAAATGTAGAAGCCAAAGAACTTATATATATGACCCATGGACATGAACTGAAGAGGGGGAATGTGGGTGGGTGGGGGTGTGCAGGGCAGAGGGGAATAAAGGAGGGAAATGAGACAAGTGTAATAGCATAATCAATAAAATATATTAAAAAAAATAAAATCCTTCACATACATGTCTAAAAAAAACCCAAAAAGCAAATACATATTTCTTTCTTTTTGGAATTAACATCATTTCTCTGCATGGAATCCTTCAATGGTTTTCCACTGCATCTAGACTAAAATTTCTATTTTTCATCAAGGGCCACTAGACCTACAAGGTTGCAATCCACCATATTCCTTCTGACATCCTTTTCACTTTGCTGCAGCATCCCTGTGTCCTTCTGTCCTTTGCCTTCATTCACCGTATTTTCATCTGAGGGACTCCGCGTGGAAGCCTTTCCTGCCACATCCTCACGTGGCTCCCTCTCATTTTTAAGACTGCTCAGTGTTACTTGGAGGAGCTGTCTTTAGCCAGCCTGACTTTCTTGATTGTTCATGTGTTGTCTGCCCCTAGGCTGCTCTAGAATGGAAGGCCCCGAGTAAGGGTAGGGACTTTGTCTTGTATAGCACGTGTTTGTCCTGCATCTGAAATGGTGCCCAAGACACCTCTAACTGTTTCAGAAGTTTCAACCCCAGATCAGTTAAGATTTTCCCACTTTTCCTCTATCTTTTAAGATTCCATCTAATGATATCTTTTGATTTGTCATCTAAGATCAGCATTGCTTTCAGAGCTTAGAGTAGTTATTCCAAATTAAAGACACGAGAACCACAAAAATTTAGAAGAGGAGTTGCAATGTCCAGTGAGAGAACATTGGTAACTTTGACTTGGGATAAGAACATTTAATGTTAAAATACTTTACCTGCAAAATGACATCGTGATTGGGTTATAAGAAAGTATACCACCTGAATTCTACAGGGAGCTACAATGCATCCAGTTTTATCTGTGTCCCCAGAATAAAGCATTGTAATGGGATTGTGTACAGTTTCACTTTAAAAGAAGGCCAACCATAAAGGGCAGGTAAATGAATGATGCTCCAACTGTTTGATGGCACACCGAGCAGTTTTAGAGTCCTGCATTAGCTCACCATGCAGTTGCATGGAAATACACCCTGGAGCACTCTCTAAATGTCAAGCACAGTTTCAGGAGTTTTATGTCATTACTTCTCTTTATAAGAAAACATTACAAAGCAGCCATAAAGAGTGACCTTCTTTTTGTAAAATAAACATAATGTTTTATTTATATGTATACAAAAAATTCAGGAGGAATCAACACCAAAATATTAATAAAAGTTCTCGATATTCTGAGCATAACTGGATGACTTTTCTGTATTTTCTAAGTCTTTTCCATCAAATGGTTATTAATATTGTCACCAAAAAAGAGGGTTTAAGATAGCTACTGGAAACAGGAAAGATCTGTTGCTCAGAGATTTTTGCACGTAATATTGGCAATTCCTTCCCTACTCATTCCTCAGGGGGGAGGGGGGAGCAAGGGGTTACTTGAAAGAGCACCTTCAGCCAGAAAAGCTCCTATGGTCCTAATATAAAAGGCTGTGTGAGAAGTTGATGAGCAACAATAAAGTCGGATAACAGGGAGTTACTGGCTTTACCATGTTACTGATGCTGCATCAGTTATAGTAGATGCACTGATAAAGGCAAGGCGGTAGAAAGCTTCGTTTTAGTTTATCTGAAATCTGTATGAGCTTCTAAGGAGGAGCTTTCTGAAATGACTTAAATGTACACTCTTTCAGAAGAACAAGGCAGAACCTCATTCATACGTGATTTTGTGTAACCAAATAATTCAATTATCCATTGTAGAAAAGCTGAAATGTTTTACATGTAAGTAGGTATTTCTTAGTTTCCCTGGTAACAGATATACAATTTTCTGAAATAAAGACATTAAAAGCAAACTTTCAGTGTGCTTGTACTTTACATTTCGGTGTTATGGCCTTGTTTCTATGGAAACTTGATAATAGGCAAATGCTGAAATAGAGGTTTCTTCTACCACTTTATTCAGTGCGTCCCAAAAATTAAAAACAAATTGAAATGCAATTTTTACTATCACGTTGAACATAAAAAGGTAAATTCTATGCTCACAAACTCTGTTTATTAACTATTCTGATTTAACACTTTCTATCACAGTCTTGGGCTTAATCCTCGTCGCCTTAGCTACTTTCGTGCCCGCGTCTCCGAGAGTTCCTCTGTCCCGGGCATTCTCGCCTTCACTTCAGAGTCACTAGAACAAACTCTTTAAAGTGTGCCAACTTGCTTACTTGGTAAATTTATGCTAGTTCATGACTTCTACTTTTGTTCTTGCTGATCATAATGAATTTATAGACATAGGGTTGAGAGGTAGGTGTTGCTTCTGAGTTGTGCAAAGTAATTTTGAATGGAAATAATCAAAACTGGAGTAAGTTAAGATAGGCCTACGTGATGGAAAAATTGTAAAATATGATCTGCATTCTAAAGAGTTTTTCCAGCACCACAGGAACTGAATTTGGCATATCTGTCACCTCCGTGTCAGCCTCTTCTGTTCAGTGGCTGTGTTACACAGTCATTTCAGATTGCTAAGTCTCGTTTTTGTTGTTTTGTTTTTTCCCATCAGCAATAGGTGATATACATGAAAGTGAATTATAAATCTTAAAAGAATTATATAAAGGTCCTCTTTTGGTTTCTAACACTATTAGCTACAAATTGGTTTGTAAAATCACTCAGAGGCTTACCACACAGGATCAGGCAGAGCAGAAGTTTTTACAAATAATTATTTGCTTTTTGCCTAAAGTCACACTTAATTAATTCACATAATTTGTTCATTTTTTTTTCAAAATATTTAAATGTCCTGAAAAAAGAGTACTTGCCAGTTACAGAGCCACATCTACAATCTGGTTGAATCCCCAGGCTTAATTAATCTAACTTTTAATGAAATTAAGAGCTTAACCAAAGTTTGAATAGAATAAGAGCTACAAGACCTCTAGAAAATAATGAAATAATCTCTGGCATTTAAATGAAACAAATGGACAAATTGGGGCTTTAACATATTTATGATAGAATGTTTTCTACTCCAAAGAACACAGTCTTCATTAGCCACTTTGCTACCCAGAATCATTTCCATCAAACATTTCCTCTCTTTGTCCCCCCACCCCCCTGCCGTTTGGACTTCAGAACCTTTGCCTCAACGTTCTTGAAGTCAACGGGATTCTATTGGCAGGAGGGAGGGAGGGAGCCATGGAGACAAACATTCTTGTGCAGGATCTGGCATCTTAACACCCAAAACTTTCTATTACAAATTAAAGTCTAAATTTTTTTTTTCTCTTTTGAAACTTTTGACCAACAGTCTCCTGAACCAAAACACCTCTCTTTTAGAACAGGCAGTGTGAAAGGGAAGTCTGTTAAATCACTGAAGTGAGACTAAAGATATGTTACTGTAAAAATGGAAGTTTTCAAGTCATCAGAACGCTATGGGTTCTCCTTTGGGTAAACACACAAACAAACAAAAAACTGTCCTCTGCAATGCTGGCAGTAACATTTCACATCGTTTAGTTATTTTATGTGTTCTTTCCCATACTTTTCTCTCCTTCTGTGTTCAAATTGTAGTTGGAAGGAATAAGGCAGCTTCTATGCAGGAAACTGAAAACAGCTCACTTACCACCATATAGACTCTCCTATGTCAGTCTCTATTCTGAATTTAAATAACCCAAACCTTAAATTGTTTGCATGTGAATTGTCCCATGTATTATATACCTTAACAGGTGGGAACAGGGGCACCACCAAGCTCTTACCTGGTTCCTTCACTTAGGTACCACCTGGATAGGTAAGAATGGATAGGTAAAAATGGATACTCTAATGTTGGGGGCATTAAAGTTTCCACTGAGAAAGGAAGAAAATACACTCAAAAGTCTTCATAAAGTCTCATGAGACATTAAATAGAGCTATAAACAGAAATGGCTGAGGACTGGAGGGTCTTGGGCAAGTTTGGAAAATGAAAATAGGGGAGGAAGAACTGGGCTTTTAGGTAGTAATGAGAGGAAGAAACTGGCTACACACGATGGGGAAAGCATAAGGGGTGGAGATACCAGGCGTTGCCACCATTGATCTCTGGTGTCTAGCCCTGGGAAAGCTAGTCCAGACAAGAAGGAGCCTGAGGTGGTGTCTCCCTCCCAGAGGACAATGAAGTTAAGAGATACATGTTAGATGCCTTCCTCTGCCGTCACTTACCTTACCTTCTGGCATCTCTAGGTCATTGATGTGCTTGCTGCAGGTATTCTTGCTTTCTGGTTTCTTGGGAAGCGCAATGGACATTTGTTAAAGCAAGCAAGCCGGTTTTGTTAGCAGCTCAGTTTCACTGGGTCTGACAGCTGACTTGTTTGATGTAATTCTCATTGAACTTAGTTATACCCGAATTGTTGGCTGTTTTTGTAACTAAATGTTCCTCCTCTCTGCTTTCCAGAAAGTGTTAGTTTTCACTTGCATCCTGACCGCAGCAACCCCTGGGGCCTTGGTCCTTCTATGACAGTGTGTCTGAAATGAGATTCAAGGACACGTTACCCTTCCACTTCCTCTTTGGCAAAACTGGGTCCAAACTCCCAGGTTGGAAATGCAGGGATTCACCAATTTGTGTTTCTCACCCCTGTTTCTCCCTTTTATGGCAGGAGTTTCCATATTTTCCTTTTTTTCACAAACAACAATGCACAATTTTCTCATACACAATTGAGAACCACAATTGTGGTTCTAGTCTGATTTGATGAAGATGGTGATAATGATGGTTGACATTTGGCAAGCGTTTACTGTGCCCCAGGCTTGTTTCAAGTAGGATATTCATTTCACCATCCAAAACAGTCCTCATTTTGTAGATTTTGTATTTATAATGCACAGTGAGAACTTCCCCTACTGTGTCTGATGAATGTTGTCCAGGTCCCATTACCAAGAATGTGTTATCCAAAATGCCTCTTTAGTGTTTAAGGATGGAACGCCACACTTGGTTTTAAGTGTGTGCGGGATGTTATGACAGGACATGGTGGTAGTGGTGGTCAGATGGATGGGAATGGTAGGAAGACGAAATTATACATGTGAAATATACATGTGAAATACACTTGGTAATTTAATAAAGAAAAAAATGTATTGCCATCAGTGTATATTAGAAGTTATTGAATCCATGGGTGTAGGAGTGATTGCTTTGAGAAAATACAGGATAGGGCAAAAGTAGCTTTACAGTTGTGAGTACATGAAACAGTTTGTTCTTGTATTATTATTATTTATTAATTATTGTGTTATTTTCCATACAAACAACTGTAAACCTACGTTTGCCCACCCCTGTATTTTAGCATGGATCAAATTGTGTTCAGTTCACTGAAGCTCTTTTACTTAAAAACCTTTTTTCCCCCTCTCTGTTATTTTGGACAGTTCCTGTTGCTATGTTCTCAAGTTCACCACTCTGTCATTCTCCTCCTCAGCAATGTCTAGTCTGCCATAAATCCTGGTCAGTGTATTTTTCACCTTGGAGAATGTAGTTTGTATGTCTGAGGAAGTTCCATTGTTTAAATCTCCCTTGTTTCTACTTATCTTTTTGAACTTATGTTAAATAGTTGTAATAACTTTTAATGTTCTCATTGGTTAATTTTAGCATTTGTGTCCGTTCTGAGTCAGTCTTGATTGATTATTCTCATTTTGGCTAGTGTTTTCCTGCCTCTTTGCATGCTTAGTAATTCCTAATTGATTGCCAGACATTATGCTGTTTACCTTGTTTGGCGTTGGATATTCTTGTATCCCTCCAACTACTGCCTTGTGTGCGTGTGCTGCACTTTATTTACCCACCTTACTCTTGGTGGACATTTGGATAGTTTTTAATTTTTGCAATTGTTAAGAGTCTTGATGGTGATTATCCTTGTACATGTGCTTTGGTGAGCAAATGTGTGTGGATTTTTGTTTGGTATATATACTGAGGAATGTAATTGCCGGGTCATAGGGTATTCATATGTTCAGCCTCAGTATATACATTACTGTTCTACCAAGTAGTTTTTCCAATTTCTGTTTCTTCAGGTGTGTATGAGAATTCTGCTTGCTCTTAACTCCCCAACCCTTGGTATTTTCCCCTTCTGATTAGAGCTATGTTTTAATTTTCATTTTTCTGATAACTGATGCAGTCGAGCATATTTTCATAATTATTTTTGCATTTGGGTATGTCTTCTGCTGGTTATCTGTCTTGTTCTTACTGATTCCTAGGTTTTCTTTATGTATTCTAGATATGAATCCTTTTTTTGATATATCTATAGGAAATGTCTTTTCCTATTCTGTTACTTTTTTACCCCTTTAATATTCTCTTTTGAAGAATGTAGTTCTTAATTATACCATAGTCTAGTTAATTTTTCACATCCTTAAAATGGTAGTACTTTTGTGTTCTGTTTAATAAATTTTTGCCTACTTTAGGACATAAAGATGTTTTCTCTAGTATTTTGATTTTGTCACTTTGTTTCCTCTCTCTGGTTGTTAAGATCACCTCTTTGTCTTTGATGTGTATGTCATTTTATTCTACTTGGAATTCATATCTTAAAATCTGAAAAAATTTCAACCACTTCTAATTATAGCTGTTTCCCATTCTTCTTTTTCTCTTCTCCTATATCTCTGATAAATCTTTCTGTTAGATTTTTCTCCATGTCTCTGAAATTCTTTGGTCCTATTTTCTATTACTTTGTCTCTTAGTACTGTGTTCTGAGTAATTTCTTTAGTTCTTACTTCTGGTTTCTTAATTATCTCCTCAGCTGTGTGTAATTTTTTGTTTAATCCTACACTAAGTTCCTGTTTTTAGTTGTAGTTTTCATTTTTAGTAGTTCCATTTGGTTTCCTTTCCTATGTACCTGGTTAGTTTTAATAGTCTCTTTTCTGTGATTTGTCCAACTTTCAATACCCTTCTCTTTTTTTTTAAGCATATGCTTACTTAATTTATCCTACATCTGCTAAGTAGCTGTACTCTTGAGGTTTTGTTCTGTAATTTGCTTACTTTCTTATTATTTCTCAGATTAGCTTGCCTAATTGTGATTTTTGATTTTGATCGTCAGCCTTGACTAAGCCCTCAATGTTACTTCTCTTGTATTTCCTTTTATCAACTTTCTTTCCCATTCTTTGTAGTGGTTTTTTCAGATATTCCCATTCTTCATAAAGCCTTCAAGTGTCTTCTCTCATATAAAAAACAAAGCAAAACACAACCAAAAAACCCCACCTTTCTCCTTTGATTCCATTTATCTTACATTCATCTTACAAATGTTTATTGCACATCTGTAGACTCAGCTCTGTGGTAGGTGCTGAAGATTCAGGGAAGCACATGATAAACATATTCCTTCTCCTCTAGTGTACTTGAAACCTGGAGGGAAATTTGGAGATTTAAAAAACATTATACGGCTATGTCCTGCATACAAACATTTCAGTCAATGACAGACCATGTATACATGGTGGTTCCATAAGATTGTAATGCAGCTGACGCGTTCCTGTTGTATGGTGATGTCATAGCCATAGTAATGGCATAGCACAGTGCATTGCTCATGTGTCTGTGGTGATGATGGTGTAAACAAATCTGATGTGCTGCCAACTGTATTAAACTATGGCGATGCAGTTATGTACAGTACCTAATACTTGATAATGATAGTAAACAACTGTGTTCCTGGGTTATGTATTTACTATACTAAACTTTTCATTGTTTTAGAGGGTACTCTTTCTACTTATAAAGAAAGTTGACCGTAAAACAGTATGCCATGCTAGTTAGGCTGTCAGAAGCCTCATATGTCTTGTGTTACCTGCATCTCTTGATTGCACCATTTTCACAAGGTTTAACCTTGTGGCTTTGTACAGTAACACGCTGTGCAGGTTTGCAGCCTAGGAGCAATAGGCTATCCCATGTAGCCTAGGTGTGTATGGGCTGTATCACCTGGGTTTATGTAAGTGCACTCTGTGATGTTTGTACAACTGCATTTCTAAGAACGTATTCCCGTCAGGCAGTAGATTTAATCAGTTAGGGTTGGGACAAAGCAAAGTCCGTCAGATGGCAGAATACTAGGGGCAATATTATCGTGGGAAGTCAATAGGACAACTGTTCACTTAGTACGAGCAGTTTTCCAATAATATTTAGGGTAAGTATTAAGAGGAGTCAGATCTTAAGAGGATAAGGAATTAATTACTTCTAGTTAGAAGATCAGGAACTATTATGTTTGGCAAGCCACAGGGTGAGGTGTGAGAGTAGGCACTGTTGTATAAAGTTTGAAACAAATTTGAATGTCTCTAAAGTAGAAATTTTGGACATATTTTTAGTGCCATGTTCTATTTCCAGGCATTTTTACTTTTAATTAACTTTAAACTCTAACATTGAGGGGTATTAATTGATAATGGGGGTTGGCTTTTATTCTCTTTATTATTATTGAAACTATATGCTGCAACTTAGCTTTATTAAGCTGAATATATATTCATACACAAATATACAAATGTACACATATACATAATATTTAGGTGATTGTAGTCTTTTCAAAATGGCTTGAAGAGGTATGGGTGCATGAAGGTAAGGAATAAAAGCATGATAAAAGTACTTGAACATCCTCTTGAAGGGTATTAGACATTGAACTCCTTAGAACTGAGAGTTGTAGGCACATTTATCTACCCACCATCCACCCACCCAAACCAACCAGCATTCACTAGGATCTGCCTGTGCTAGGCGTTGTGCTGCATGCTGAGGTTGTAGAGATTATTAAGACCCCCTCTCTGGGAATACCCAAGGAATGTTAGTTTATTTTTAGCACTAGTGTTTTATAAAT
>VMDR010014044.1:0-24098 GCA_007922815.1 Macrotus californicus | reverse complement strand
AGCTGAGAACTCTCTAGAAATGATGAAAGATACCAATATAATCCAAGTTCCAAGAAGAAAAATTTAAAAATGTACACCTATATGCATCATAGTAGAACTGAAAATCATCCACCTCTGTTGGGGACCTTTGTGCACTCCCCATTAAGGTATTAGGGTGTTTCTTTTGGCATTGTCCACCTGCCATGGGTTGGGATGGTGGCCTGTGGGAAGAAGAGATAAACATCCTTGTTCCAAATGGGCTGCATTTTTCATTTTGCATAGGCCCTGCAAATTATGAAGCTTGTCGTGCCTGTCAGAGCTGACAGGAGCAGGCTCCCTCACCTCACTGATAGGGAGTAAGGTAAGAGTACGTTGCTAACCAGAGAGGATGCATTCTGAGAAATGCATCATTTAGGCAATTTCATTATGTGAGCCTCACAGAATGCGCTTACACAGACTTAGATGGTACAACCTACTACACACCGAGGCTCCAAGGTAGACAGACTATACTAGCTGCAAACCTGTACAGCACGTTATTGTACTGAGTACTGGGGAAAACTGTAACACAGTGGTATTTGCATATCTAAACATAGAAAGGTACAGTAAATATGAAGTATAAGTGATAAAAAACAGTTCACGGTAGAGGGCACTGACCATAAGGAGAGCTTGCAAGAAGGAAAGTTGCGCTGGGTGAGTGGGTGAGTGGTGAGTGAAGGTGAAGGTCTAGGACATCATCGTACACTACTGTAGGCTTTATAAACACTCTACACTTAAACTACACCAAAGTTATAGAAACATTTTTCTTTCTTTAGTAAATTAACCTTAGCTTACTATAACTTTTTAACTTTATAAACTTTTTAAAACTTTCAACTCTTTTATAACAACACGTGTTAAAACACAAACACATCGCACATTTAGTACAAAAATATTCTCTCTCGATGTCCTTATGCTATAAGCTTTTTTCTATATTTAATTTTTTAAAAAATGTTCGCTTTTTGCATTGCTTTGTTAAAATCTGCGACACAAACACACACATTAGCCTGGACCTACACGGGGCCAGAATCATCAGTATCTCCATCTTCCACCTCCACACCTTGTCTCACTGGAAGGTCTTCAGGGGCAATAGCACACTTGGAACTGTCATCTTTTAGGGTAAGAATGCCTTTTTCTCAGACCTTCTGAAGGACTTGCCTTAGGGTATTCTTAAGGAGGTATCACTCTCCACAAATATGTCCATGGTGGTTGCTTTTTTTTTTTTATCATAAATTTGCTTGTAAGCAGATACTGGAACATGAATATTTCTCTCTATTAATAAAAACCTTTTGGTGTTGGGTTCCATGTTTTCAAACTTTGAAGGAGCTTTTGAGGTCTGAAAAGTCTTCTGCTAAACTTTTGACTGAATTTTCCTGGGTCTTCTTTTTCTTCTTCTGTAGTTTTCTTTTGTCTCCTCTTCAGCCATGCATTTCCACTCCAGTTCCAACAACACCTTGTTAGTCAATTCTTCAGGAACCATCTTGAGGAGCTCCTCAATGTCATCCTCACCCACACCCAGGTGAAAGTTGTTTGCCACCCGAAACATGACCTTGTTAATTTTTGCAACCTCCTCATGCTTGGCAAATCCTTTGAAGTCATGGACAAACCTCCGGAGTGTTTTCTTCCGCATGCCAGTCATATACTCCTTGGTGACATCACCTGAACAAGGTTCTGGAGGCAGCCATAGATGTTGTAATCCTTCCAGAATTGCATCCGATGTATTCTCAGCATCTTTCTCAGCTGTATGAATAGCCTGGGAAAAGGTCCTCATCAGGTAGTAGGCCTTGAAAGCAGATATAACTCCTTGATCCATTGGTTCAAAGAGGTGGTGTTTGGAGGGGAAAAAACACTTTGATATAGGGATAAAGATGACCAATAAAA
This sequence comes from Macrotus californicus, assembly GCA_007922815.1. Taxonomy (NCBI): domain Eukaryota; kingdom Metazoa; phylum Chordata; class Mammalia; order Chiroptera; family Phyllostomidae; genus Macrotus; species Macrotus californicus. The sequence goes on along the minus strand of VMDR010014044.1, from coordinate 22,205 downwards.
AGAGGATGTCTCAGAGCATTTTCAGCAATAAGCAAAATCTTGAAAGGTATGTTATTCTCTAAAAAGTACTTCTTCGTTTTGCTGGCATAGCAACCCAGGAGGGCACCTTGGAAAAAGAGCTTGGCCACCTGTGACTTCTTACTGCTCCTGCCGTGCACTGGCAGTGTGCTTATTGATGTGCGTGAAGGCCCTGGGGTTCTTGTGGTGCCAGATCAGAGGGTTCCCGCCTGCAGTCTGCAGCATCACCCCCACGCAAGACTGTTAACTTGTCCTTAAAAGCCTTGAATCCTGACCTGGGCTTGGCCTTTTTATGGATGAAAGTCCTTTCAGGTATCACGTTCCAGAATAGGGAGTTTTGATCCGTATTGAATATTTGCTCTGACAAGTAATTTCCTTCCAGAATCAGCTTATCTAGAGTTTCCCAAAATTATTCTGCTGCCTTCATATCAGCACTCAAAGACTAACCACTCACTTTTACATCATGAAATAAATAATGATTCTCAAATTATTTAAACCACCGAGAGCTAGCAGTAAATTCAGTATCACAGTAGGTTCCAGCTTTTTAGGTCAACATCCCAAGCAAACCTTTGCTTTGGCCATGATCGTCATGATGCTCTCAGAAACATGCTCCTCTGTCTGGTCCTCAGTCCAGGTCATTGTAAGTTTCTCCAGGTCTGATGCAGGCCCTTCTCAATGAGGCAGATACTTTAACAACTTACATGACTTTGTTCTTGTTCTTCAAGATCATAGTTGGGGTAGAATGGGACAGACCAGATTGGCAAGCAATAAACACCGATTTTCCACCTTTGTTGTTCTTAATCACTTTTAGTTCTGTTTCCAGGTCAATTGCTTAATGTGGCCTTTTACCGGCAACATTAGCCGTAGATTTTGTGCACTTAGGCCCCATGACGAACAAAACACGGTGACATTAAATCAAACGAAAGAGAAAATGATATAATCAAGAGATACGGTAAACACAAGGTATTTCATTTATTTTTAGTTTTTAAAATTTATTGTTCAGTTGCAGTTGACACACAATGTTACATTAGGTTCAGGTATACAACACAGCAATCAGACATTCATATTCCTTATGAAGTTATTATCCCAGTAGGTCTAAGGCCCATCTGATGCCATACTTAATTATTACAATATTATTAACTATATTTCCTAGGCTGTGCTTTGCATCCCCAGATCTGCTGTGGCTTTGTTGATTTCTCAATTGTTTGTATCTTTTCTCTCTTATTTTTTCTTTTTTTAAAAAATGTATGTTCCTTTTACTTTCTTTGGATTTAATTTGATCTTAATTTTTCTAGTTTCCTGAGGTGGAAACTTAGTTTTATTTGGAATCTTTTTCTCATGTGAATTCTTTAAGTTTCCTATTAGGCACTGCTGTAGTTGCACTTCTTAAATTTTATTATGTTATATTTTATTTTTATTCAATTCAGATAATTTCTAATTTCCCTATGATTTTCTCTACAACTAAGTTCCTTAAAATGAGATGTTAAATTTCCAAACAGTTAAGTATTTTCTTGTTTCCTTTTTGTTACTATTTATTAGCATAATTTCACTGTGGCGAGAGAGCATATTCTGCATAATTTCAGTGCACTGAAAATTTTTGACTTGCTTCATTTACCTGAATATGATCTATTTTCAGGAAATGCCCCTGTACACATAAACATTCATATTTTGCAGGTGTTTCATAAATGTAAATGTTGGTTAGTAGTATTGTGCAACTTTTATATATTCTTATTTGTTTGCTTAATCTGTCAATCACTGAATGGGTCATATTAAAATCTCCAACTATTTTTGTAGGATTATCTATTTATTTTGAATTCAAATCGATTTTTGCTTGATAAGTTTTGAAAGTCTGTTGTTAGGTACATACATAAATACTCATATTTAGGTCTTGAAAATGAATTGACTTTTTTTGAGTTTAATACTTGATTTTATCTTTTTTATTATATTTCCCCCCATGCCCCTCCGCCCCTAACAATCACCACACTGTTATTCATGTCCATGAGCCATTTTTCCTTTTATCTCCGTCTCTCCATGCCTTAAACATGCCCCAACCATGTCCCTCCCCCCACCACCAGCTGTCATCTGCTCTCCATCTATGAGTCCATCTCTGCTTTGCTTGTTAGTTCAGTTTGTTCATTAGATTCCACATATGAGTGAGATCATATGGTATTTGTCTTTCTCTGACTGGCTTATTTCACTTAGCGTAGTGTTCTCCAGGTCCATCTGAAACCAGAAAAGCCAGCGTTTGTGCTGCCTGTCACATATCAGACCCAATAAGCAGAGACAAGGATTGAATCTTTATGGGCGCTTTATTCAGATGGCCAGTGATCTGAGAAGACAGCGAGTTTGTACCATAATGGACTGTCTTACATTTCCTTTCAAACTAGCTTTTTTATAACAGAGAACAAAGTGTGGTGAAGGGTTTTGAAATTCAGGGAAATTTAGATTACAAAAACTGCAGCATTCTCGCCCTGAGTGGTTAGCTGTCACCCTGGTGGGCAGGTGTCTGTCTCTCCCTGGAACACAGGCTTGGATGTCTCCAGTTGTGCCCCAGGTGGTCAGCTATCTCTCTAGGGAGTGGTGGGCCCTACTTGCAGTTCCTGAAACAATAACTTTAACATATGCACTACTACTAGGTTTATTAACTACTTATCTTAAACTAAAGTTTTCCAGCTCTTGAGTCCCCTATCACATCCATGTGTAGAAAATGGTGAAATTTTCTTTTCTATGGCTGAGTGGTATTCCATTGTGTAAATGTCATATAGTTATTTTATCTAGTGATGAACACTTAGGCTGCTTTCATATCTTGACAATTGTAAACAATGCTGCAATGAACATAGGGGCGCTTATGTTCTTTCAAATTAGTGTTTTGGGTTTCTTTGGATATATTCCCAGAAGTGGGAAAACTGGGTCAAAAGGCAGATACATTTTTAATTTTTTGAGGTATCTCCACACTGCTTTCCACAGTGGCTGCACCAGTCTGCATTCCCACCAACAGTGCAAAAGGGCTCCCCTTTATTCACATCCTTGCCATGAACTGACTTTTTATCATTATGATTGAAGATTTGTCTCATGCTGTTTTTATTTATATATTTATTTGTTTATTTAACTTTTATTGAGTTTATTGGGGTGATATTGGTTAATAAAATCATTAGGTTTCAGATGTACAATTCTGTAATGTGTCATCTGTATATGGTAGTGTGTGTTCACCAGGCAATGTCGTCTCCTTCTGTCACCATTTATCTATCCTTTACCTTCCTTTACCTCCCAGTCACCCCCCTTCCTCTGCGAATCGCCATACTGCTGTCTATGAGTTGTATTTCGTTTTGTTTTCTTAATCTCTTCCCCTTTTCCACCCAGCCCCCCAACCCTCTTCCCCTGAAGAGTCAGTGTCTTGATTGTGCATGATGGTATTGCACTGCCACAGGAATATTTGAAAACAGAAATGAGGCATGGGTGACAACTGGACAGATGCAAATGGCTGAATTACTGCAGAGATGAAAAGTGCATGGGGACAAGGAGTTATTGGTAATGAGATCGTTATGGTATAGCTGGAATCTACAGGATGTTTCAAAAAATTTAGCATAAGATAATGATCAAAGCAAAGAGGTTCCTTTAGACAGAAGGCCCCATATACAAGCCTAAATTCTGCAAGTGGGCGATTTTCCCCCTCCGGTTTCAGGGTTCCCTTCTTGCTCTAGGCTAGGCTGCAGCCAGAAAGATAATGAAGGACAATTGTGTACATGATCTTTTCTTGTTAAAACCTTGGAATACATTGTGTTTTAGTTCCCAGCGCAGTACTCAGGTGCTGTTTTAACATGTTGGGTAGCTGAAACACTTTGGGAAGAGGAGGTAGGGTTGGTGGGGATGGGCAGGAATGGCAGGGAAGGATGGGTGGGAGGGAAGGAGACAGAGGCGGGGTGAGGCGGGGAGGTGAAGAGAGTCTCACAGGCAGTGAAGGACGACAGGTCAACACAAAAGAAAATACTAATTTGAGCTAATTCCTGTTACTGGATGGTTTAAGTGGGAATTGTGGGTCAGTCAGGAGCCTAAACATTCATTATAGCAATTGTTCTAATCATTCTTAAATGTCTGTGAAATTAAAACAATTGAAATAAACTTTTGGATTATAAAGGGGGAGAAGAAGGCAGGGCTGCTGGGAATGAAAAAGAGCTGCTGCAAGAAGAGGCGGTGGAGACGACACAGTGTTACTGGGCTACAGCAAGGAAGCTGATCATTCACAACAGCTGAGGTGGAGCCGGGACTCATGCGCGAGTGTTGAAGGCTCAGGACGCTGCCCCGCCTGGGCCGTCTCCGGCACCCACTCTGCCACGGGGGCGAGCACGAGTGGGAAGTCAATGCTTCCCCGCAGCAGGCCCCGCCACACAACGCCTCTGCCTCTGCTGTGATTTCAGTTCCTTCGAAGGCGGCGCACTAAAGATGAGTAATTATTTGGGTGCTGCTTACTTTTGTAGCTTGTTATAAGATTGAAAGCTAATATTTAAGTATATCTTGGTTCAGTAAGAATCAGAGTTGGCCATGGTCTGAAAATACACACAGGTGCATTTCTGAAAGGATACGCACACAATTGTTCACCGTGGCAACGTGCGGGGGTGGGGTTGGTGATGGACAATTCTTTCACCTTCACATCACAAACTTTTGTAATTTATGGTAGAGTTAATTTTCAAATTTAACATTTTAAACATTTTTTTCCTCTTTCCTCTCCTACCCTTCCATATGAAGTTTTTCTTGAAATTACAAAATGGATATGTACTTATTGTAATAAATTATGGTAATTTATTTAATCAATTTCTGTTGAGACATTTTTTAATTGTTTCTAATTTTTTGCAATGACAAACACTGTTCAGATGATTATGTTTGAATGGTCACATGTTTCTGTATTAATGTAGGGTAGAGTCTTAGAAGTAGAGTTATGGGTCAGAGCAACTGTGCACTTTTATTTTGGGAAATACTACCAAATAGCTTGCTGAAATGTTGTGGGAATTTATACTTCCACAAAATGGAATGATTGTGCTAATTTTTCCTCACATTTACCAACACTGGACATTATTATTCTTTTAAATCCTCGTTGTCTTATAAGTAAAATTAATTTCTTCTTGTTTAAATTGGAATTGAATATTAGTGATGAAAATAGTTTCATATGCTTACTGGTGGTTATGTTATTTAAATAATAATTTGTAATTTCTATATAAAATGATATTTACCCTCTATCATACATGTTGAAAGTATTTTCCTCCAGTTTGTAGTGTCTTTTACCTTTGTTTATACAATCTTTTCACATGAAAGTATTGTGGTTTTATGTAGTCAAATGTGCCCATCTTTTTCTTAAGGGTTTCTGGGTTCTATATCGTGATTAGAAAGAATTATAAAAATATTCTCATCTACAAAATTGCCATCTCCTTGGTGAAGAGTAGCACTCAAAATCTAGTTCTGAAATGTATAGGACTATTTTACAGAGCTTTAGGTAATCAAATTGACAGGGAATATGAGCCAGCTTAAAAATTTTTTTATAAACTATAAAATTGTTTGAATAGAAACCTACCTTCCATATGCATCATTTCTTCTGTAGCATGCCTTCTTTATCGTTCTAACATTGCAGTCTCCAGCAACAATCACATGCTACTCAGAAGGCTAAGTGAAGGTTAAAAGACATTTCTATGACAAAAAAGGAAAAGTTCTCATTTTGCAGTTCCTGTTGTGAATAGACGACAAGGTGAATTCTTTCTTTAGCGAAGAGGTCATGTTGTGTGGACCATTTACTGGCACATCAATTTGTTCCCATGGAACGAGCTGGTGAAGATGGAGATGTGCCTCTGCGTCAGAGCTGCTGTGAGTAACCGCTCTGGATAGTGCACTCCTGTGTCTACCATCACCATAAAGTCTTTGCTGGAGAGCACACTAATATTGAGTAAGCCACACTGTGGTTTTCCAAATGAGTATGAGATCACCAAAACTTGAAGAGAGGAAAGAATATATAAATTGCTATTGGTTACTAAAGGTGGTCATTTTATACAGTTATGTCTGGCCATTTTCCTATCCCAGCAGGTATAAACCTTACCTATCCTTTCAGGTTCAGCTCTTTCTCTATAATGTCTCTATATGTCTACTTCAATCTTCCTACCTAGGATTCACATATTAGTTTTCTGAATTGTAATGTCCCTGTATGTGCACAGCTCTTCCCCAAGCATCTATTTCTATCTTACTTTGTAGTTGTTTAAATAGCCATGACTTATTCTTATTAGAATGTAGACTCAGTGTGGAAAAGACATCTGTCTATCTGAACTTGACATTTCCTCACAGTGCAATTAAACTACACTAGGGAGAAATCCAAGTCTGCCCAGAAGGTCTACAGTCATGTACTATGAAAACATTGTACACAGGACAAAGATGCCTCAGTCCGCTTCAAAGCAGGCACCTTGAGACCTCACACAGTTCTCCCAATCGCCATCAGCTGCCCTGTGGTATTTTCCTAACTTTCATTGATGGTCTGACTTCTCTTTCCTTTCAAAGGTGATTTTAGTTTTGGGGAAAGCCAGAAGTCCCAGGGCACCAAATCTGGACTGCAGGGGGCTGAGTCATCTGGGTGATTCGATGTTTTGCCAAAAAACTCTGCATGAGACGTGAAGCATGAAGAAGCGTGTTGTTGTGAAGAAGCTGCCAATTACCAGCTGCCCATAGCTGCAGCTTTCTGAATCATCCAAATCTTTCGATAGTTTCCATGGAAGAATGTTCAAGCTTAATGCAAATTTGATGCAGATTCATTGCTCTACTCACTCAGTCATTTTGATTGTGATGGCCACACAGTGCACATGTTCACTCAGTGGCATCTACTGCCCCCACTGACTAGTACAGTGAAGTCGTCATTGTTCACACATGTGCATTCCAGTCCACTCTCCTTGGCTGCTAGGTCACATGGATATTGCACAAACCATTCTCATTATATTAACAATGGCTGGACTTTTTCTATACAGACCTCATACAAAAATTCAAAATTAGAATTTGGGAAAACAAGGGCCAGTAAAATTATCAAAAATCTAATACCTAACCTCGGTAATTGAATTGGAATGGCTAGAAAACAGCAAAAAAAAAAAAAGCCTAAATTTAGTGTGTTTTTTTTTTTTACTTTTTCTGTGTGAATATCTGAAAAAAAATGCCTTAGACTGTTATGACTTATAGTGATCTGTTTTGCTCTTTAAGGCATTATTCAATAACCAAACTAATATAATTTTATTTTATAAATTAAATTTTAAGTCACAGCAAGTAAGGACATAAAAATAGTTCATTGAGTTAGGAAGAAGAGAAAATTAACATGTCTAACAACTGATTTATGTTTTAAAATTTATGATTAGTCTTTCCATCTGGATGATATTTGGTCATTTATGTTGTTGATTCAGGCAAGCTCACACTTCGTATAAATACAACTAATCTTTTTGTTAAATTGATTTTTTATTGTACTCTTCCATTACAATTACTCTTCCTATACCCTCTTCTATGTCCACCCATCCTTTCCCTCACCATCACCACACTGTTGTCCTCGTCCATGAGTTCTTTCTCTTTTCTCCCTTTTTGCTTGATCCCGCCAGCCCCGAAACCACATCCCCCACCCCGCCAGAGCTCTTAACCTGCTCTCTGTGACTCTGTCTCTATTCTGCTTGTTAGTTCTGATTTTCTTTCACATAAATTTTCAGTCGAATATAGTAACTGTAGAGAAAAAAATATGTTTTGTATTAAAACAGGATTTAATCTTCTCATGTAGGAGTGAAAATGGTATTTTATATTGTAATTTTATTTGAACCACAGGGATTGGTTTGGGATTCTTTAAAATCTACATTGCAGCCACACACACCTCCTGGGTGTGTTTGAATCAAAGCAATGTGATTATCTTCCATGAAAAAAATAGCTAATTAAGTTGCTATCATTTCTCACTCATCAACAGAGAATAACCAATAATTGATTTGAGAAGGGAGGGAGAATCTAATATAAGCTGACACTGATATTTTTAAAAATTTATTTTATTGCATCTGTCTCCTGATGATTAAAATAGAAATTCCTGTAGCGATTATGGACTCTTTTATAAATGACTGTTTCATAATTTACAGCTTGCCAGGAGCATCTTCAACTCAAACATGTGTGTAATTCACTCTTCTGGCTCCTTTCCATCCTATCCTCTCCCACTCTGTCACACATGTGAAGTGCTCTGAGCTGAGAATATATGTTCCCCTCTGACAGAGAAACTGACCTGCCATACAGAGAATACTACAAAGGAATTCCGTAGGTCAGTTGTCGTATTTCATTTCTAGTCGCTGGTTTCAGCATCCTGCCTCGTCTGCTGGTTTTCTATCCCTATCTTAATTTTTCTAAACTATCAAAGTTATATGGACAAACAACTCAATGAATAAATTTGAATTTTAGTCCCTTTTCTATTTATTTGTCTCCTCCTTTAGTAGGGATACCAATGATCTCTAAAATACCCAAAATGTGGATATTAATAGATAAAAAAAGATGGAAAAATGATTTGGACACATATCAGCCCCAAATCCCTCCCTGAACAACAAACACTTAAACGTAGGATGATATTAAAATTTCTCCATCTGGTAAAAAATATGCAATTCGGCTGCAGTGTAGCTCTTATCTGCATTAGTAGTTACATTATTAAGAAGGCATATTTCTTTTCTATTGTGCATGCTAATGTGGGGCTGAGGGAAAGTATGCAACTATATTAGTAGCTCTGGGTCTATCTGGTGGTGGGTTACATTTCCAGGAAGATAATTTGTTTGTTGAAAATATATTGCCTGCACCGCCCCCCCCCCCCCACCGCCCTTTTCTATGCTCTGCAGTTTGCCAGGTTTCCCAACATGCACTTGGGGACAGAGCAAAGAATGAAGGTGAGGAAAGAGTATGATCAATTGACAAAACTGCAGAAGATATTGTATCACGAAGGGCTAGCCAGAGAGCCATAAACATGGAGTGACGGCAGGGACATGATGCTAAGACAGCGTTCAGGGCACTCTTGATGGTTAGCCATCATGAATTCAAAGTGAAACCAGTCAAGGTCAGCTGCACTGCGGGACTGGAGTAGGCACTGACTTAGATTTGATTACATTGTGATTGGCCAAGTGAGGCCTTCAAATGGAACTAGATGGGGGGTATAGGAGGTTATAAAAGGGAATAGTTACAGTAACTGACTATGGAATTTAACCTTATCAGGGGAAATATGAAGTAGTGGTGGGGGGGGTGAAAGAAAATGAAAATCTGGTGGTGGAAGACCCCAGTTTTGTGAGTGAGTGGCTAAGGTAAGACAGAAGACAGGATGCCTGGAAGTGAGAAAGTCAATGAACAGTTTCACATTCAACTAAAATTGTCTGTTTCTACCACTAGATCATAGTTTCTCAGCCTTGGCACAATCGACATTTCAGACTGCATAATTCTTTGTTGTGTGTGTGTGGGTGGGGTGGGGGGGGGAGAGGCTGTTCTGTTTATACTGCAGGATGTTAGCAATGTTTTTGATTTCAGTAGCACTTTCCCAGTGGTGACAAATCAGAACTATCCCCAGACATTGCCCAGTGTCCCCTGGAAGATAAAATCAGCCTTGAGTGAGAACCATCCCACTGAACCATGGGTTTCTTAAGAGAAATGTACCTTTTTTATTATTGTAATACTAATGTTTAAAAAATACTTGGGCACATGTTGAAAACTCAATAGACAAGTGCTGAACTAAAGATTTTTAGTACAATCAGTAGGTGCTGTGTTGAGGGTCTCCACGATCACTCCCAGGTTTGGTGATTTACTTGGAGAGCTCACAAGACCTGGCATATACTCATATTCACAGTTATGATTTATTTTAGCAGAAGGCACAAAGCAAATCCGTCAAAGGAGAAGGCACATGAGGTTAAGTCTGGGAAAAATCAGGTGCAAGCTGCAGAGAATTCTCTCCTAGTGGAGTCTCACATGGTGCTCCTAGTTCCCCAACAGCAAGTTGTGACAATGCATTGCTGGCTGTTCCCAACCAGGAAAGCTTGTTTAAAAACTCAAATCACAGGGTTTTTGGAGGCTGGTCACGAAGGCACCCTTTTCCTGGCACCCAAATTCCAAACTCCCAGAAGAAAAGCAGGTATTCAGGGTAAACCATATCTTTTTTTTTCACATTTTCAGAAGAGGGAACCATTTTTAACAGTTATAGAAAAAGTGGGACCCCTCCATCTAGAAACCCAAGTTCCCAGACACTAACTAGTGGTCAACTTCTGTAATCAAGACTTTCAAAGGCTAGAAGTCAGGTCTGCTGAGTTAACTCCTTCCTGTGCAGGGGACTTACATGACATACCACCTAGTAAAAAAATGCAATTTCTACCTCATTCCTTTTCTTCATCCCTGCCTAAGTGCCTCATCTTCCATCTTCTTTTCTATATTAATTTTCAAGAGAGAGACAGAAAAAGAGAGAGAGGGATATCTAGTCCAACATAACACTGCTGTGCATACCGCATTTCTTTAGAAAGCAGCTCAGGGATCATTTATTGTGTATAAGGAAGAATGGCAGGAATCCTCTAACTCTCACTCCAACCTGCCAGAAAAACAAACAAACAAAACACAAAAGATTCTTCATGTTAGTTCATCTAGGTAGAAAATAGGAAAGAGGGGATTTTATTTGCATACCCTGTCATAGCTGCCTCAGGCCTAGGGCAAAATATACTTAATAGAATAAACTTATTCTTGAAAGTAGGGTTTATTGGAGTGAAAACTTGATTTGTTGGCCAGATAAAAATATTGTTCGGTTACTTAAAGCCCTGTCTCAAAAAAAAAAATAACCATAGATAATTAACAGTTCTCATAATGGCAAAGAATTTATGGTAAAGGTTACTCTCCACAGGCCACAGCAGAGAACAGAGAAGCTGCAGGAAGGGAAGTGCTGAGTTGTTTCTGTGAGTCTACTTCTTGCTCAATAACAGATGCCCTCTTAGAAGCTCTAATAGTGATAAAAAATGTGGGACCTCAGCAAACTGAAAAGCTGCTTTACAGCAAAGGAAATCATCAACAAAATGAAAAGGCAGCCCACCAAATGGGAGAACGCATCTTCAAATTGTGTATCTGATAAGGGGTTAACATCTAAAATATATAAAGAACTCATACTACTCAATAGCAAAAAACTGATTAAGAATGGGCAGAGGATCTGAGGAGACATTTTTTTTCCAAAGAAGATGTACAGATGGTCCATAGGTAAATGAAAAATATGCTCCAAGTTATTAGTCATCGGGGAAATGCAAATCAAAACCACAATGATATACCACCTTACAAAGTGGCTATTATCAAAAAGACAAAAAATAACAAGCGTTGACGAAGACGTGGGAAAACGGGAACCTTTGTGCGCTGCTGGTGGGATTGTAAACTCATACAGTCACCGTGAAAATAGTAGGGAGGTTTCTCAAAAAGTTAAAAGTAGAACTGCCATGTGTTCCAGCAATTCCTCTTCTGAGTGTTTATCTCAAGGAAATGAAAAGACTGACTCAAAAAGATATCTGACTTCCATGTTCATTGTAGCATTACCCACAATGCCCAAGACATGAAAACAACCCAAGGTCCTTTGATGAATGAATGAATAAAGAAAGTGTGATGTGCACGCATGTTCAGAACAAAATGTTATCCGGCCATGCAAAGTTGGAAATCCTGCTGTTTGCAACAATATGGATGGATCTTCAGGAAATTATGCTAAGTCGAAGAAAGACAAATAATGTATGATCTTACTTCTATGTGAAATCTAAAAAAAAAAAAAGCAAGACCCCCCCTCCCCTGACAAAACTCCAAGTTCACGGATAACAGAGAACAGATTGGCAGCGGTGGTTGCTGAAGGCAGGCAATAGGGGGTGGGCGAAATGGATGAAGGGGGTCAAAAAGTACAAACTTCCTGTTATAAAATCAGTCATGGGAATGTAATGCACAGCATGGTGACTATAGTTAATAATACCGTATTGAATATTTCAATGTGGATAAGAGTAAGTCTTAAAAGTTCTCACCACAAAGAAACATTGTAACTAGACATGATGAGGACTGTTAACAAGATTCACGATCATTTCACATGTACAGCTATGACACCGTTATGCTGTAAACCAGTGTAGTGCTGTGTCAAGTATGCTTCAATAAAAATAAAAAGTAAAGACTAGAAAAATATGCTCCGATAAAATGCAAGTTAGTAACGAAGTATATTTCGGAAACATTTTGAAACATGCTCAAACTTTTATGAAGGTAATTCATTTATAAAATAGTTCCAGGGTCATTAAGGGAATGGAATTAGATAGACCTCCGTTAGAGCCCAGGATCCCTCACCTAGTAGTCACCTCTTCTGAGCCGGGAACAAGTTCTCCAAGCTTCCGTTCCCTCGTCTGTAAGATGGAGTTACAAGAAGATTGCCTGCTTCCTAGGTATTGAGTAGCAAAAGAGATACGTAGTCTGCCCTCATAACACTGGCCCCCTAGTACGTCCTCAAATTTCAGCTCTGGTTCCAGTGGCACGTTATTTGCTATGGCTATTCACTATCCATGCACTCACTCAAAAAACTTCTACCTGACACTAGACCTTGCTCTTGGTAGTAGAAATGTATCGATGAACAAGAGTGCACTGTGAGGAGAGAAGCCATGACTAAGAATCTAATGGGCAAACAAGTATGTGATCAAATCGGTGATTACTCTGAAAAACCAAGGAACAAGAGAATGAAAACATAAGCCATAAATTACTGGGATACATCGGTGTGTTAGATGCTGGTTGTAGGATCCTGTAAAGGAGCACATTGGGCATATCCCATTTTATAAAAAGAAACATCAGTAAAAATAGCCCGATGAATGACTAATCATGTATGCTGTTGACATGTAGAAGAGGGAGAACCATTTATTCATGTTGCATTGACGGGAGGAAGAGCGGTACTTTCTGCCTCTTTCCCTAGACTCACAGATTGGGATTCGCCTGTTACTTTTGATGTTTTTGAGAAAATTTGAATTTAAAAAAGTTTAGAAAACTTATTTCCATATAAGATTATTTCAAAAGTCCTCAGAAGAAGTGATGTATGTTTGACCAGGATATCAGGGGAAGAGAAGAAACAATAAGAACTCTAAGTTTGCAGTCATTGCTTGTAACTGGTAAGGTGCAGACAGCAAGAAGGAGAAGGAGTCAAGGAGGACCCGATTTCTGGCTGATGTAAGCAGGTGCACTCAGCTCACCCGAGAATACGAGAGCGGTGGAGAGCTCAAAACTGAGGGACTGTGATTTGGCCTTTGCGCATGTTGACATTAGGTACCTACAGGACATCAGAGAGGAGAAAGGTTTTTGACAAGATGATCCCAATCTCAGGAGAGACATCAAGATTGCAGATAACACTGTCACAGTTTACCATTCATTTAGTTGGTGTCTGCTCCACGGCAGGCGCTTGCTGGGCGCCCCCTTCTCCTCTCCTCATCCCTCTGCCACTTAGTCCCTGACTCCTATGCCCCCACCTTGTGCCTTGTGATTACAAATATCTTCAAGTAATCCCACAATCTCCATTTCAAGCTGTCTGCTGTGCTCACCACTCCTGATCATCCTCATTTCTTCCATCGGATGCTCTGACTCCAAACATTCCTTTGCCTCACTGCAACCTACAGTTCTACAACCTCTCCGTTGTCAGTTCTTTACCCTCTCATGTTCTCACTTTGCCTCTTGCCTCATTTAAATTCCCACCATTCTCCCTTGATGACTCCTGTGGAGCCTTGCTTTCTGTCTGCTCCCCTGCAGGTAGGGGCTTTCATGTGACTCATTTCTGTCCCGTAGACTGTTAGTAGAAACCTGGTGGGTTTGTGAACATATGTGTGTGTGTGGGGGGGTGACAGGGGAAGTTTTGGTGTGTCTCCTTCCTCCCCACTTTGTCCTGTTTTCAGTGAGGTCATGATGGCTAAATCCTTGGAAAACTTGTTGCAACCCCGAGAACTGCCAGGACGTGGCCTTGACACACTGCAGCAGCTGAACCAGAGGCAGCAGCTGCATTCTTCTGGGCATCTTCTTATGCAAATGCAACCCCTATCTGAGTCAGAACGCATTCCTAAGTAATAAGCCCCACAAAAAATATTTTGCTGAATCTATGTCCTTTAGAGTGTTTTGTGTCAGGATGAATGTTTTTCGCCAATATTCTGCTATAAGCAAAGGGGAAAGTTTATGTTTAACAAAAGAAAAACAGATTTAGATCTAGGTTTTAGAAAGAGCTCTCAGCTGGATGCACGGAAGATTTCAAAAGACATCCTCTTCCTTCCTTCAGAGATCTCTTTTCTCCTTGCTCCATGTGGTCTTGGTGGGGGTCAGACACAGTCCCTAACTCCGTGGTTCTCATAATCACTCCAGGGAATGATATGTGTACCAAGTGGGGCCAATCAGAAGCTATCCTTAGGATCCTTCTAATCAGAGCCAGAGGGGAAGGCTGAGTCCTGATTCTGGCATCATGGAGCTATGGCGCTGTGAAGTCCCGTCACTTAGGCCATGCCTCCCACACTTTATGCTGGGTTCTCTGGAAGCAGATGGAGATGGAGTTTGGGGTGCAGGTGCTTATTGGGGATCAACCCCTGTAAGAGAAAGGGAAAAGATACACAGTGGATTGCAATGCAGGTTTGGCAAAGCCTCAACCAACCTGTCAGGGAGCTTTGCAGTGAATAAAGCCCATTGGTGTTCTGCATGGACCCCAAGTGGCTGGCCAGCTTCAATCAGTCACCAGGTACATGCTACCATGGAAAAGGTATGATCTCAAGTGAGGTGGTACTCTACAGATAAGGCATCGGAGAGTGGGGGGCTGTGGGCTCGCTGTATTCCCTGATGCTGGCCAGAGGTCCTGTCTGGAAGAGGGTTTTGGCCAGTGCATCTCCGTATTTGCCATTCCCCCATGTGGAGAAGGTCTGCCTGAAGTAGGTGAGAACAGATCCAATATATTGACGAAACCAGAGCTGAGGGAGGGAGAAAGAAACCTAAAAATAAGCTTGAGTCTATAGACCCAAACTGCAACTGAGGTTGGAACTACTCTTACCATTCTTTGTGACTTGAGCCCATCCGTTCCCTTTTCTGGTTTAGCTATTTTGGTCATGTCAGTCAGAATTTTAAAGTTCTGTTGAAGGTAATAATTGATATGAAGGAATAAGAAGTGGTAGAGAGAACTTTATAGCATTCGGGGAGGAACTAAGATAGTAGCGATGGTGTTGAAAATGTGACATGGGGGAACTGACAGGCCACAGTGGCCAGGGTCAAGGAGAGCAAGGACTTTCAGATAAGTTCCCAGCCTTTGATTTAGCTGATATGAGAGGATAGAAAAGCCATTTATATTGATAGGAAACAAATGAGCAGGTGGGAAAGTGGAAGGAATTTATGGGTTTAGATTTATAACATACTATATTTCGAGTGCATGCAATGAACGGACTTATTTAAAACCTCGAATGCTAGATAATAAATTTTCAATGAAAAATATCACAATCGACTGACAGGAAAACCTAAAACAGCTGTTCATTTGAGGAGTCCTTTTGGTTAGACGGGCCTATTTGTGAAGCTAAATTTAAATCAGAAATTTGCTTGCATCAGGATAAATTAAGTTAAATGATGCTGTTTAATTGTTGTGAAGCTGTGCTATTCATCTTTACCACAAGGATAGATCTACCCAGAACACTCGAATATTTTGTCACTCGGCTGAGATACTTGTGCCCTTGAATTAAGAGCAAAAACCTAGACCATACTTGAATCTTATTTACCTAAATCTCCATTTATAGAAGATGACACCCAATCACCTTTTCCCTACATTTCAGTGTCCATCTTTCTCTACTGTCAATCCCTAATTATACCACCCATACAGGCACCTGCGTAGTGGAGACAAAAGGAAGGCCAAAATAAGGGAGGGGGGCATGGTGGTCTAGTGCTTGCTTTATTAGATTTTAAAACCTAGAAATGAAGCTACGACATGCTATGGATAATTTTTAACGTCCTCATTTTATCTCACATACAGAATTGGCATCTATTTTGGAGGGATTAGTGACATATACAACTTCTGATATTGAAAATATGTAGTCATTCTAAAATTGGTATTATCGTGAGTTATCATGCTGCCCAAAATTTTACCTGTCCAGAAAAATGTATAATCCAAACATATGGACAAAGGAAAAGTGTGTTGGATAATGGTGGGCACTAATCAGAATTCTTCATACCTCGTATCAGATCTTCATTACAGTACCTCTACCTCCTATTTTTCAACTTACTCCTTTCCCTCTTAACTCATAGCCCCTTATTTGTCCTTGCCTCGACTGTCTGAATGGAGTTACTTTGTGCTTCCCGCTTTCCACTACCTCTGAAACATGGGTTCTCAATGGGAGAAGCACCACCCTCAGCGGGGCAAGCTATTAAATGCAGGCTGGGCAAGAACATTTTAGATTACAAGAATGTTTTGTGGTTCTCCAATGGGGCAGACATCACAAACTGGAGATGGTATTCTTTCCCGATGAGCTCAAGTGCAGCCTCAGAATACTTTTACATGTTATGTCAACTAATATAACTTCTCTTTGGAGACAGTGTTTTACTCAGCCACAATAAATAATTGGAATTACCATAAAAGCTGAAAGCATTCGGCCATCCTTGTCTTTGTTCATCCTACCCTATTCCTTTTTTCTTAAACATATTTTAATGGAACATAATGTGTTTTAGATTAGGGCATAAAATGATTCATGAGCATTAGAAGGCAAGCACCTACAGCATACAGGTAAAGCACAAATCCCCTGTGGTAAACAGACTTGGAATGTAATCCGCTTTTACTACTTACCATCTGTACAGTCTTGGACAACTCACCTACCTCCCCTGAGTCTTATTACCCTCCTCCCCTGCTTTCTTTTGTTAATTGAAATGGTAATAACAGCTTTGCAGGGTAATTATAATAATTAAAAATATATGACATGTCATGCATTTGGCTCAGAGTCTGGCACATAGTAAGCATTCCAATTAAATCAGTATCTATCATCTTGAGATAATTATATTATATTATTAGCTAAATGTTCAGTGTTTATGTTCTTTGGCTTCCCAACCCGCCTAACTTCTTGGAAGAAAGAATTATGTGCCATTTCCATTCCCATCCTTTCCAGAGGTTAGCAAAATTCTAAGCACAGGGCTGACCTTCAGTGACAATTGAATGAATGAATCAATGTACCTATAAACTTATAATTGCTCTCATGATATTTAAAAGATAAATTTGCCTATTCAGGTCAAAATAGCTATTAAATGCAGGTTTAGCAAATTTCTATGACACAAGACTTCAGTCTGTGGACTGTAGGTCAGGGCAGGTTCAAGATTCTAAGATCTATGTCAATGCGTCTTAGAGTTCATGCGGCCGCCAGTGTTTTAATTGGAGTTGAGGTCATAGGGAGAGTAAGGTAACACGGTAAGGAGCTGGAGACCAAGCAATTTTACAGAGGAATGACAGCAAATTACAAGTTCTTAGTATCAGAAAAATAGGAGTTATTTAGGGAAAGGTAGGCAAGAAATACAGGTCCCGGTGGTGGGTATAACATGGCATGATTGGAAGCACGTGGTTAAAGCAGTCAGCAGAGGGACAGCCTGACAATAGTTACTTTCAAGTGTATTTGGTATCAGGCAGTAGAAGTTCAGCTGTTGAGACTAATTTGGAGTAGGACTTGAACATTTAGAAAGGACTATGAGGGGTAAGTAAGGAACCTAATTCTAAATGAAACTCAATAGGAGTCAGTAAGTCCAGATAAAGACTCACTGCTGTAGATTAAACTTGCATAATTTCTTAGTGGATTATTATTAATTATTTCATAATTATCTTAGTAGGTTATTATGGCAATAATCTTCCACATGGCTCCCTGCTCCCCCCCGCCCCCGTTTTCCTCTTGTTCTTTTCCATTCTCCACATGGCAGCCAAAATGAAATTTCCAAAATGTAAAAATTTTCCTACCATTTTCCTGACTTACACACTTCAATGGCTCCACATTATTCTTAAAACGCGAACTCTCTCACATGGCCTGCCAGGTCCCGTGAAGTCTACTCCTTCTTAATTCTCTGACCTCCCATGTCGCATCACTCAGTGCTGTCGTTTAAAACTTAGCCACACTGAACTCCCTCCACTTTCTCCAATGGGACACCTGCCATGGATCTTTCTTACTTCCAGGGCTCTCAAGGCTGTCTCTTCTGCCAAATAATTTTACCTCTTTTCTGTGCCAGGATAATTCTTTTAGCATCCTTTAGGTCACAGGTGGCAAACACAAGGCCCGCAGGCCGAATCCGGCCCTCTGCCTTGTTTTATCCGGCCCAGCACCTTGTTTCTACCCCGCAGCAGTGCCAAGCTCCTTGCCCGTAGTTAAGGAGTAGTTACATTTATACAGTCCTAAATTACATTTGGCCCTTTGAAGGCAACCACGAGGCTGATGTGGCCCCCAGTGAAAATGAGTTTGTCACCTCTGCTTTAGGTCTTGATTACAAGGCATTTTTTCTGGGAAACTCAAATTTTTCAAATTTGGATTAGTTGCCTCTCACTTCCTTCCGCTCCCTTCTCTCTCAGTCTCTTCCAGGGTAGGGATCACGTAAGTCCTCTTCAGTTACTTCCAGGGTACAACACACGTACGGTGTTCAGTAAGTATTTGTTGAGTAGGTAAGTATATTCTGGAACTCGTTTATAAAGAAGAGGGCTGGTCTCTGATTCTGTGCAATAATACTATAGGGCAGGTAGCTAGACCAGCCAGATGTTGAGCTTTGAACTACTGGACAGAATTACGTAAAATATCCTTGATTATATTCAGAGGTTGGAAACAGGTGAGTTAAGAGACCTATTCCTGAAGGTTGAAGACATAAAGAGCCAAGCAGATTTCTATAAACATTTTATATGTTCTAGTTGTGGTTAATATGGAATCTAGTGGTTGCCTATTCATGATTTCTTCCCAAGCTCCTAGTAGAATATTATTTATTTATTGTGAATTATATTAACATTAGCAATAATACTGAAAAATGAAGTTCATGATAATTATATCTTAGAATTTTTATACAATCAATACATATCCCATTAATGAATGTTGATGGTCTTTCCCAAATCTAGATTAGTTTTTAAAACATTAAATGAATAAGTATTTTACTCATTGACTGACAAATGCAATTACTGTGTGAGAAGAATATAAGCACTATTTTTTCTTTCTCTTTTTTTAATTCTTTGAGGATATGTTTATTGATTTTAGAGAGAGGAAGGAAGGAAAGGGAAGGGGGAGAGAGAGAGAGAGATGTAAGAGAGAAACATTGATTGGTTGCCTCCTATACCTGCCCTCATGCCCTGACTGGGGACTGAACCCTCAACCTGGGTGTGTGCTCTGACCAGGGACTGAACCTGCAAACTTTTGGTGGACAGGGATGGTGCTCCAACCAACTGAGCCACCGGAGTAGGGCAGCACCATCTTTTCTTGACCAGAACTACCCAGAGCAATTTTCTGCTCAGCTTTACTTGATCCTGTGTCTAAAATTTCAATATTTACTTATACTAAAAATTATATTTATAATCAAATGTTTTTTCATTTTACTGTTGTTCCAAATCCTTGAATGATATAGCTAATATGAAGTATTTTGTCTTATTACCTAAAAGCAAAGTAGGGTGTATTGTCTCCAGAAGATATTTATCATGACCTTGATTAATTGTGACCCCTCTGGTGATGTCATTGCATCATTAACATTCAGTGGCATTAACATTTAATTAGTCCTATACTTCCAAGGATTCTGCCAAATTCTTTCTACTAGTAATGTAGCACTGAGTTACTCTTGATTTTTTTTTCCCTTTCTAACCTGATGGTAATGGTGGGAGTCTACTCATCCCAACTCTAGTTTACCCCTCTTGAAAAAAGTTCTCTTGTTGGACAATCTCCTAGCAACCTATAGATTTTCTTTAAAGTACTTGTCAGAATATATGCATTTGTTGGCTTATTATGTTTTATAATATGTTTTCACTGATCTTATTAAAAGTAAGTACGATAAAGGTAGAAGTTTATCTATTTAGCATGTCAATTGTATTGTATTGTATTTTTTATTATTTACCATAAGACCTGGCATATATCAGATTTTGGCAGAAAACACTAATTTTGAGTAGTATTTTGAGTAGGAAGAAAATTAATACAGAGCATTGCAATTGCTGAGGGAGGGGAGGTCTGGAAGACCATTTTCCATCAAATTTAAAAGTGCAGGACGGCAGGGCAGCCCCTATCAATGACCCCAGTTACAAGGAGTCCTGAAGTGGGTTCTTCTCGGGAGGACGGCTGGAGTCACTGCAAGCATCAGCTGATGATCTCAGCTGCCTGCTGTCAGCAGGTGATTCCTGGGAGAAGCACTGAAAGCCAAGGAGTGCTGCCAGCAATGACCTCAGCTGCCTGCAAGCAGCTGCTGCTGAGAAAAATGGCTTCTCTTCAAATCTGTGTGAATGCCTCATCGGCAGAAACTAAACCTGATACTGGAAAGGGATTGTGGGACATGTAGTTCTACAATGTAGACAGAGATGAAAGTAAAGTTGACAAAAGGCAGTTCAGCCCATTCATTCATCAGGAGAGACCTCTTTTTTTTTTTTTAGAGTAAAAAGGAATTGCATTGTAAGCTCCATGATGAGAGATACACTCATTTTTTAAAAAAATCAATCTACCCCCAGCACCTGGGTGCTTCTGGCAGCGATGGTTAGCTGAGCAACCCAGAATCACACCTATCCTCACTTCCACAGTATACGCTTGCTTCTGGGAAATGGCTACCTAGCTACTTTTCCCAACTTCTGCTGTATCTCATGGGGTCACTTACTGTAGGATGGAAGTGATATGTATTCTCAGCTGAGGTGGTTAAGTGTCAGGCACTGAATTCTCTGAGGTCTCTTCTTTTTTTGCCTGTTGTCTGGCTGCAGGTAGAATGTGGAGCAGAGGATGCTGAAGAGATCCTAGAACACAGAGTTACTAATGGAACTTTCGGGATTTTGTCATTGCTTGAATGAAAGCTGTTGATCGGATTCGAATGTCCGATGGGATTTTAAGTATGAGAACTAAATCATGTAGTGTCCCACCAATACAATTTCAGGGTTGTTTGTTATACCAGCTGGTCACTCCTAAGTGCTTAAGACATATCCAGTGAATAAGTTAAAAAAAAAAAAAATAGAAAAGCCTGCCATGCCCTTTGCAAAGTCTGCCTAGGCCATTGCTTAAGGACGAATGCCCCAGCAGGCAAACTCCATTCTGGTACACTCCTCTGTGTGCTCGTCCCCTTAACAGCTCACACAGTCCCCAAGTGCTGCTCAGAGACGTGACAAGGCTACTTCGATAACTAATTAGAAAGGATGTCCCATTGTTAGAAATTAAAAACCTTTGTAACACAGCTTTCTGATCAAAACGTTTTAGGAAAAAAAATCCTGAAAGGTGACAAGAGGCGTCATTCCTTAATATCACCAACTTGCTTGATTAAAACCCAGAACTCCTGTGAAATACCTCCCTGAGTTTAACGGTTCCTACGTACAAACTGAGAATAAGAGGACACCAGGAGCCTCTGACATACCTCCCATGTCACTCAAATCTTGCAACTGCATCAGGTATTAGAAATTAGGCAGATGATTATTTTCTGATATGTTTTCAAATCCTCCTACTAAATCGCTTTAATCCTAGCAGCAGAGAGAAAAATGATAGACAACAACAAAGTGCCTTATGTGTCGCACCAGCTAATAATTCCACACGTATAGCAGTAACCTCATTATTATTATCTCAACTTTACTGATGAGGAAAATGCTGCTCAGAGAGATGAAAAAAAATTCCTAAGGCCATACAGCTATATGATACTTTGATATGGAAAATAATTTGTGCTGTCGTTAGTCATTTGCCTGACACACTCCCAACCAGTGTGAAGTTTTCATACACGTTTTTGCGAGCTTGTATTGAGTCATTATTTTCTTCACTAAATGTCCTGCTAAAGAATAGGTTATTTCTGCACATATGTGGCAACAAGTTTCTCTTGACTGCAAATTTTTGCCTTTTGTAATAATTTCTTTACTTCTGCACATTGTATTTTATAGAATCGATTTCTTTTTTCTCATTACTTGAAAAATCAGAGATCATTTGATTGACCTCGCAGGACTAAGAAAATTTGCTGAAACTTTCTCATACTCTTCTAGTTCTTTTTTTTTT